>JAJMHP010000004.1:309373-338335 GCA_030583235.1 Metschnikowia lunata | reverse complement strand
AAAAAAAAAAAAAAAAAATAGGCAAGCATTTTTCAAAAATCATCACTATCTTCAGTAACCATAGTCCATACCAATTCCACCCCCAGTACTCATATTACTCTCTCGCCTGCCCCTACACCGCACAGGCTGACCAGACTGTGCAATAAATGTAAATGGCTGCAACATGAGATGATCCACCTCTCAGGCTCACCGCCGTACGTCAGCAGCATAACCCAGGTCCCATTTGACCGCTCGCGCTCCCAAGCGTAGCCCGAGTCCACGTGACGCGCAGCCAATCACGGCCACTATTTTTCGCATTTTCCTCTAGCTGCACCACCCAGACCCAGGAAAAAATTACATAGACAAGAACAATTCACGATCCCATAACCTTGAATCCACACAAGACTTCCCCTCACACACCATGTTGTCCCGTGTTTCTGTCCGTGCATACAGCACCGCCCCCGTGAAGTTGGTGTCGCGAGATGCCGCCGGGTCGTTGTCGACGCTCAGTGCCGTTGTTGCTAATGCTGGGTCCAAGTCTGGTAAGGCTGGTGTTGCCCATTTGTTGAGCAAGTTTGCCTTCCTCAACACCGAAACCAAGTCCGCTTTGAGACTTGCCAGAGAGTCCGAGTTGCTTGGCGGCTCCTACTCGTCCCACGTGACGAGAGACGCCATCGTCTTGTCGGCACAATTCTTGAAGGAGGACTTGCCATATTATGTTGACGCTTTTGCCAATGTATTGGCCAAGCCTAGCTTCAGACCACACGAGTTTACCGAGACTGTGTTGCCTGTGGCACGCGCTGAGAGCAAAGCTGCCCATGCAGACAACGTCTTTGTTGGGCTCGAACAATTGCACGAGCTCTCCTTCAGAAGAGGGTTGGGCCAGCCCTTATATTACACGGACGCGCAAAAGGTGACGTTTGACGAGGTGACGCAATACGCACATGACCTGTACAAGCAGGGAAATGTCCAGCTTGTGGCTTCGGGCGTGAACCAGGACGACTTGGCCGGGTTTGTTGCCAACTCTGCCTTTTCTGAGTTGGCCTCGGGCTCCACCAAGGCTCCCCAGGTCAAGACATATACTGGAGTCGAGTCGAGAATCACCGCCAGCGGCCCTTCGTTTGCCGCCATCGCAGTACCTGTATCCCTCAAGGACTTCTCCAAGTACGAGGTGTTGTCCGCCGCCGTGGGAACTTCGGCGTTACCCGGAACCGCTTCTCCATTAAGCAAGATTCCCGGCGCCGACTCCAGATTGTACAAATACCAAGACGCCGGCTTGTTTGTTGTTTCTGTGCAGGGCGCCGACAGCGCTGCCGTGGCTGAGGGAATCAAGGCTGCCAAGAAGGCGGTCTCTTCTATCTCTTCTTCTGACTTGTCCAAGGCCACCAAGGCCGCACAGTTGTCTGTTGCCTTGCAAGAGCTGTTCGAGTTCCCCCATGATAACGCTGTATCTGGTGACAGCGGCAAGGGCGCCAAGTTAGGTGAGTTCAATTACGTGGCCGTTGGAAACACCGATGTGTTGCCTTTCGCAGACGAGTTGTAATAGACCAGATGATCCACTCCATCTCTCCGCATATCTCCCAACTCCTCCGCCCGCAAGCCAAGCCTCCGCATGACGTTATATATCACACAAAGCATCAAGAATAAAAACGAATATATTCTGACGGCTTGAGTACTGCGGTGGACCATACACCGCGAATCGCACAACAATACATCTGCCACGAGCGAAGACTGTAACGTATAAAGTGTCTAGATATTCAACAAACTATATCTGTAGATGAACTGGTTGTAGAATCCAGCTGGCTATAGTTGTTCCTGCCAAATAACTGGCTCCGGTCAGTGCGTCCTGCAGACAGGCGCGGGCATCATCTGCGGGCCCTTTAGGAAATCTCAACTCGATTCTCCAAAATAAACCAATAAACCTCCGTCAACGTCCCATCGTCCCCCCACAAAACCCGCCATGTCTGACGTCGAGGAACCATACAACGAGGCGCCCGAAAACTTCGAGGATTTCGACGCCCCCGACCATTTTTCCGACGACGAGTTCGCCGACCCTGACCCCGTAGGTGCACAGGCAACTGATGGTGATGCTCTGATGAAAGCTGAGGACGGGAGAACCATCGTCAACGGCGGATACAGCGAAGCAGATGCCCAGATGCGTGTACGTACAGCCAAGGCATTGGCGATTCCCCGCGAAGAGCGCACCACGACGCCGTACATGACCAAATATGAACGTGCTAGAGTGCTCGGAACTCGGGCATTGCAGATCTCATTGAACGCGCCTGTTTTGGTGGATATTGAGGGTGAAACCGACCCTTTGCAAATTGCCATGAAGGAGTTGTCCCAGAGAAAGATCCCCTTGGTACTCAGACGGTATTTACCCGACGGGTCGTACGAGGACTGGGGATGTGATGAGTTGATCATCGAGCACTGAAGTTGAGAGAGTAAATAATGATAGAAAAGAAAAAGAAAAAGATAGAGAAAGGGAAAACAGAAAACAGAAAACAGAAAAGGAACCCCGTACATGGTTCACAGTAAACCTCCAATATTGTTTCTATTCAATGTAGGCGCTGATCCAGTTCAGTGCGTTGAACATCTTTCTTCCGTCCATTTGCTCTCTTACAAACCCCTCCACAAGACTATCAAAAGATGCCCTGGATAACCGGTGGTCGCCGGAACCGATGTCCCCAAGCTGGACTGCACAACATGCTTCCTTCAACTCGTCCACATCGATCAACAACGTGCTTTTGTTCTCGTCAGAAGCGAAAACTCGAAGTGCATTGGTGATTGTTGTTCTATCATCAAGCTTGGACAACTCTCCTGCTATTATCTGGGAAAACTGGGCAAATGAAACCAGGTCTCCCCCGTTGAGCATTTGCTTGAGCACTTTGTCCAGCGGGAGCTCGAGACCTAAAGTCTTATGAATATTTGATAAATCAGAGACGGTGATTTCGCCGTCCTTCGACTCGCTGTCGATCAAGGTAAAGGCGTTGCGCACCTGAGCCTTCTGTTCATTGGAAAGCGATAGAAGCGAAGACATTGGAGATGGTATATTATTCCGATGGAAACTGTTTCTTTGTTAATGATATAGTAGGTTGGGTAAATAATTGTTTGTGCCTTGTTTTTGGGAATGCCTGTTTTCGATCACGTCAAATGTAGCGCAGCGTGAAAATATTTGACTGATGAGAAATGTGAAATAGAATAAAAGAAAGAAAGCAGCTCAACTGCAACTGTCTTGGACGACGCAAAATAATTGGAATTCTGCTTGCGGTAATTGATAATTTTGTAATGGTTTGTGATTCAATGTGCGGGTCGGCCTTCGAGCCGGTAAACTCACCGACGCGGGCCCCGGACTTGGCTCGGGCCTCAAAATGAGATCCATGGTCCCAGTGGAAAAAACCAGGACATGCCACCCCACACCATTTTTGGCACAGGAGCAAAAAATTGGAAGAAAAAACTAAGTTTGCTTTTTCTGCATATGAAAAGATTCTGTTGATATAATTTTCAATTTACTTTTCAAGCTCTGCGGTGACTTTAGTTGTGGTGTCCTTAAAACAAATTGCAACCGTTTACTGCTGAGCTGCGCTGCCCTCAGGTCTTCAGTGTTCACCTCGCCCCAAACCTTTTTTTAAGTCTCACTCTCTGTCCCTCCGCCCCAGAAAAGACGCGCACCTCCCGCATTAGGGCCAACACACGACACGCTACTTCTATCGTCTCCACCTTTTTTGAAACTAACAATAACTTCCGTGTGTTTGCGTCAATGGAAGAAGGCTCGCTCTACAACCAACCGATTGTAATTGACAATGGGTCTGGAAATATCAAAGCCGGGTTTGCAGGCGAGGAGAGGCCGCGCAGTTTCGCCCCATCGTTTGTGGGTCGCCCAAAGTACCACAAGATAATGGCGGGTTCGCTGCTATCAGCAATTGAAGAGAACTCCCTCAAATACAACAACACACAAACGTACATTGGTGAAGTTGCCCAACAATACCGTGGGTTGCTCCGGCTCTCGTATCCGTTGGAACATGGTGTCGTGACCAACTGGGACGATATGGAACGCGTTTGGCATTACACTTATTCTAGACATTTGAAAGCAGCGCCTGAAGACCACCCGTTGCTCATCACTGAGGCACCCTTGAACCCGCGAGCGAACCGTGACCACATGTGTCAGGTTCTTTTTGAGACATTCAACGTTCCCTGTGCATATATATCGATACAGGCAGTGCTTTCTCTATATGCCTCTGGTCGTACCACCGGCGTGGTCGTTGACAGCGGGGATGGCGTGACACACATCGTGCCTGTTTATGACGGGTTCTCCTTACCCCCATCGATCAAAAGAATGGACGTGGCGGGCCGGGATATCACCGAGAACCTTGCCTTTAACATCCGAAGGATGTCTGGTGTGTCTTTACAATCAAGCTCCGAACTAGATATAGCACGCATGATAAAGGAGAAGTGCTGTTACGTCTCCAAGGATCCCATGAGGGATGAGAAACTCTACCACGGCGTGCCTTACTCTCACTATTTATCCCCTGGAGTGGCTGGTGGAATCACACATGAGGGGTCGGATCTCTTCACATCCTATAAGCTCCCTGACGGACATACTTTGAACCTAGGAGTCGAGCAGTTCCGAGCATCGGAGATCTTGTTCAACCCACAGCTCATTGGCAGTGAATCTCCAGGAATACACGAGCTAACGGCATTGGCCATATCCAAAACAGATCTTGATTTGCGCCCTGAGCTTTACCAGAATATCATCTTGTCCGGCGGCACGACTCTCCTCAAGAATCTTGGAGACCGGTTAATTTCTGAGCTTAAGAAGCAACAAAGCATTCTGACGAATACGATATGGGGTTCACGGCTTAGTACGGCCAAGGAGTCTCGCATGAAGATCAAGATTTATGCTCCCCCAGAAAGAAAGTATAGCACGTGGATCGGCGGGTCGATTCTTGCCGGGCTTTCAACGTTCAAGAAAATGTGGGTTACGGCCAAAGAATACGAGGAAGATCCCGATGTGGTCCATCGTAAATGCATGTGAATTGATCACTCAACAAACTCCTACCTACTAAATCCACAACAGTGCTCATCAGATACAGTAGTATCTGTCTCCGAAGTCGCCCAAACCAGGAACAATGAACTTGGCCTCATCCAATTTCTCATCGATGCCGCCCGTAATAATCTTAATGTCTGGGTATTTGTCATGGAATGTTTTAATTCCTTCGGGGGCAGCCAACAAGTTCAAAAAGAGAATCCGGTCTGCTCTCACACCTCTCGAGAGTAATACCTCCACCGCCATCATTGCACTGCCTCCAGTGGCCAACATCGGGTCCAACAAAAAGACATATCTCTCGCTGATATCTTGGGGCAACTTCTCGTAAAACAACTTGGGCAAGGCTGTCTCCTCATCTCTTTGAATTAAGATCTTGCCAATCTTCACCGACCTGCAACAGTCTCTCAAGCCCAGCTCCATTGACTCTCCAGCACGCACAATTGATACCCCACAAATCTTCCCCAAAAAACGTGCCCCCGTATAGCTATGATCGCCATGACACTTGATGGTGGTTTTTTCCACGGGCAATTGGTTCAAGCCTTCCTCCACCAAGAGACGGATAATTCTATCCGAGTAGAAGACAAAGTCGCCTCTTTTGGTGGACTTGTCTCTGATGATAGAGTACAAGCCAATAAGCTGATTGGTTTGAGGCAACAAAATCACGTTTTTGTTTTCGCTGGCCATGATCAATGTTACTGGTTGCAAGGGAAATCCCTGGTGGAGACAAGAGAAGTAATTTATACACAGTTTTGGGTGATTTTAAAAAGCCCGAGCCGCATGCACGTACGAGAGGGACGTAGAGATGGGCCTGGGTGCGAAGCGGAACCGGCTGGATGCGAAGTCGGCTGGAAGCATAATTGCATTGCTAGTTAACCTTCACACTGCCCAGATATTGGCGTGAGGTGGCAAGATACTTAAAATCAGAAGGGCTTTTAAATGTTTAATTGGCCTATGTTTTTTTAAGCAGGTTGAACAAAGGATCAATTATATTTAGTCACAGTATGTTGTGTACTGCAGTGTGGGCCCATGTCTCTCTTGATCCGACATCTTTCGACCTGTCAAATAACACCGCAAAAATAGCCTTGGGTAGGTGTCAAGAAGAGCTTTTTTTCTTTTTTTTTCTTTTTTTTTTCTTTTGGATCTCTTCCGTCACTCTAATGCTTTTTATCCTTTCCTCCTTGTTCTGGCTGGACTACAATGACATATCCAGTTAGTCTTCAAATGAAAACACCTCTTTACACATCTTGTCCCTATCGTTCATTCATATACACCTGCTTATTCCTGAGCAACAGCAGCATACGGGTTATCGATCATTTCCGTGCCATCCAAAGGCGCGAGTGTCAATAGTTGAGGTCCTCTCACCACAACCGTGCCCAACTGCCTCGTTTTGTCAGTCAAAACAGAATCATCCTCAGGATCTCTGAGAGTCTCAATCACCTCCTCTAACACCAAGTTCATCAACTGGTCGTATCCTTTCAAAACACCGACGACATAGCGGCCCCCAATGAACTTCACCTGAACCTTCTGGCCTTGGTATTTCCGCAAGTCAACAATGGCCTCTCGTTTAGGTCTATCTTGCTTGTTTCCGCCGGTGTTTCGCCTATCGTTGCGGTCATTTCTATCGCTACGGTCATTTCTGCCCGAGTTTCTGTCGTTTCTCCTGTGCGAGTTGCGAGGTCTCTGAATAAGTTAGTATGAGCTCGGTTCCTGCCACCGACTTTTATTCCCTAGTGCACTTACTACCACGTGAAGGCCATGGGAATCAGAAGAAGGTGTATACAGCATCAAATACATACATTTTCCATCTCCTTATTTTGTGTGGTGTTGTGAAGCGTTTGATAGGAAAGTTAATATGCTGCAGGGTATACTTTTTCTTAAACACGCCGGTCGCGCATCTTCGGAACATGTGCGATTGCCCTATTAGCAGCGTCACTCGGGCAATACGCGACAGCGGCAGCCACATATAAAGAGTGGTAGCCGTTCAATTCATCTCAGTTCATTCTCTTAATTGATGTTTTTAAACACACTGACTTCCATGGATAAGGGCGTAACAGAACAATTTCGAAATCTGGCATTCTGAAAAATGTAAAAAATAGAAAACAATAAAATAACTAAACAGAATACATTCGACTTTTTTTCTGCGTCATCTTGAATGATGGGTGGGTACCTTTTTCACCTACTTCACGTATAAAGTTTCAACCCCCGTCAAGGTTCAAAGTCAATCTCTTTATTCGGTTCGAAATATATTAAAACTTGACTTTATTTGTTAAAGAAAAGGATTTCTGACTCTTGCAGTGTCCATTTCTGTGGGGAGATCAAACACCCTGACACGCTCCACTGTTCGAGTACTGTCTCATGGTGCGAAAATTGTACCCATCATACATCGATCTCGATCAGACACTTATTATTTGAGACCAAGTTCAAGAGACACAAACAATTCTTGCTCAGAGCATAAGAGATTGATTCAAGAAAGTTATCAGGACGATAGGCGAATACATAAGAAGACTTCAAGAATGGACTTTCTGGTGTTTTTCACGTCAGATTTGACCTCTGCCGAGAGAAAGGTGTCGCCTGGTTGGTCGTTGGCTCACCTCAAGCAAAGACTCGAGCCAACTACGGGAATAAGCCCGAAGTACCAGAAGCTTCAGTATTATCCTGATAGGGATAGTAATGAGTTCACCGTTTTGCAGAGCGCAAACGAGGAAACAGCCATACTCGAGCAATTTGGAATCGTGCCATACAGTCGAATTCACGTAGAAGATACCGATCCCGATTCTAAACTCTCGGAACTATTTAAAGAGGGTACTGAACCAGGTTTCCAGCTTTCAGAAGAAGAGTACTCCCGCAGAAAAGATTCTGTGCTTCAGTGGAAAAAAGAACAGCAGTTGGGAAGATTCGACCCTCATTTTGAACAAGCTCACGAGATATTGAAGGAACGAATTGAGGCGCTGGCAGGTGATGTCAGCGTGGGAAAACGTTGTAGAGTGATTAATATCGAGGGTGAGCGTCGCGGAGAAGTTAAGTTTGTCGGCAAGATACGAGTGCTTGACGACGGAAAATCGCCATGGGTTGGAATTGAATTTGATGAACCAGTGGGAAAGAATGACGGTCTGATCGGCGAGCAGAGATTCTTTCAAGCAAAGAAAGGTCATGGAAGTTTTGTTCGGCCAAACAAAGTGGAGGTGGGCGACTTTCCTGAACTCGATCCTTTTGGAAGTGACGACGAGGAGGTGTGATTATGAAAAAGTTGGGTTTCTTTTGGAGTTACGAATGTGTGTATTTAGCTGTGTGAGAAGAACGATTAACTTTGGGTAAAATAAACTTGTGAGAGAGAAGCTTAATTTTTTTTAATCACCTGCAGTAATCTGTGATAAGTTTACTGGAGTGCCCTGAACGATCTGTAGTGACTCGACTGTCCAAATAAAGACGCATCATTACTCAACAATTGATCGGTTTAGGTTATGATCGGATAAACCGATTTTTCAGGCCAGTATTTCATTAGTGCTTCAGCTAGTATCAAACTCCAATAATATTACATTGTTCAATACCCCACTGTTGCCAGGATTGCGTGGGTGTGGGGGTTGATCGTTTACTCACAATTCCACTGGCTGTCATCATCTCGAAAGTGGCGCCGATCTTTGAATAATCCGGGTTTCTCTGAACATGATCAAATCGTATTGGGATCCAGAAAAAAAGAAAAAAAAATGCAAAGCTACGAAAACAGCCTCTCTTTTTTTTTATCTTTTTAATTCTTCTTGTATTGTGGGCACTTAGGCCCTGTCGGCCCCACGGCCACCTCCAGCCTGAGGCCCACGCCTCCAGTCAATGCACGCGACGTGTCTGAATTCTGCACATAGCATCACGAGCTTATTGCCTGTAAGTATCCTCAGACATTTAAAGCTCAACTTGCTTGACAAGTAGAACCTTTTTGAGTACGTGAGGCCGAGAAATTTGCCATATTTATATCGCCTTATGTTCAAATCCGTTTTCAAAACAGGCATACGTGGCGTATATACCGTCTCGGATAATGCATCTTTCGGCACCGAACTATGGGCAATCTATCCTGCCAAGCATAAGCAAACGGGCAAAGTTGTGTCTGTCTTTATTTTCGAAAAGCCACGTTTCGAGGCGCAAGTACACCGGCTATGTGACCAAACTTCAAATACGAGGAATCCTCGCCAAATAGTAGCGGAATTCTACGATCAAATCCGTGCTGAAATCTCCAACTTGACTAAATTAAAGCATCCTCAGATTCTCACTGTGCTAGAGGCAATGGAGGAGACCAAACTGAAGTTTCTCTTTGTTACGGAGTCTGTTACAGCGAATTTGGAAACTATAAATTTCGAAAATGAGACTCTGCTCAGTATACAGAAAGGATTGTTGGAGCTTAGTAAAGGGCTTCAGTTTTTACATGACACCTGTTCAATCATCCACATGAACTTACAGCCTTCATCTGTATTTATCAATGCCCAAGGCGATTGGAAATTAGCCGGGTTCAAGTTCTTGCAAAATCTCAATGAAATGACCCCACTGGATCGTGAGAACTTTTACATCATAAACAGTTCTTCAGTCATAGAGGCCGCTAACCGTAACCTAAACTTCACAGCACCAGAGCTCATCATAGACTCTTCGGGTATGCGTCTAACCACAGCGAACGACATATGGTCTTTGGGTATGTTAGTGTACTACTTGTACAATAAAGGTGGCCAAATGATTACTTGTTTTGAGACAAGCAGTATATCCGACTTTAAATCCGAGTTCCGCAAGTTTGAACAACGGTTTTACAATCGCCGCCCTGCAGACCTCAAATACATGTTTAAGGATGTGCCAGAGCAGCTCTGGGTTATCATGACGCAGCTTCTTGCCCGCTACCCCAATGACAGGATGTCTATTGACCAGTTCATTGATTCTGAGTTTTTCGATGGGAGTCTCATCAAAATGATGTGGTTTATCGATGAATTCTCCACAAAGACTCTTGCAGAAAAGGTTGTATTTTTAAACGGCCTCCTTGGTCACAGCGACTTGCTACTGCAATTGCCCAGCACCTTTAAAAACTCGAAGTTGTTACCTCTCTTAGTGGATTCCATTAACTCTGAGCTCGGCTTTTTACATGCGAAAAGTCTAGATTCTGAAACTGATGCATTTCTCAGCAAATCTCTTCGGCTTGTATTTGCAATAGGGGAGCTGCTTTCAAACCTTTCTTTTCAGGATCGAATCTATGATACACTTCTCGATACCAAAGCGAGAAAATCAGGTAGCAACCTTGTCAAGCTATTTCTGACATCTGTGAAAATCCGGCTCGCCATCATCGATCATATTGCACTTTTCCGCAAAAAGCTTCAACAAAAGCAAACCACCGATATCATGAAGGAAGTGGCGACCCTCAGTGTAACAGCTTCAAAAAATGAGCTTGATCAACAGGCGGACCAGATTAAGCTTCAGGATACGTATTTGAGTAATCTCGCATTGGTGGTGGACCTTTTTGACTTCCCATATGTCAAGAATACTTTGTTCCCGCTCATTTGTCAGGTGTTTAAAACTACCACAATTCTCTCAACAAAGATTCAAACCATCAAATCGTTTGATATGTTGATCGAGAACAAAATCATCGACAAAGTGATCGTGAATGACCAGCTTCTCCCGGTGCTTGAAAACCTAAAAAGCCGCGATAAGAGGATAGTTGGTGCTGTCATCGCTTTCTTTGCGCGCCTTGTCACAAGTACCCATGTTGAGTTGGACTTGGAAGTATTGGTGGACAAAGTACTTGGTCAGTCTTTACGCTTGTTGTTTGCATGTCTGGACTGCAGTAAATCGGAGTTTGAAGACATGATGGTCCAGCTTGAAACCATTCAAACCCAAATGGTAAAAGCGAAGGTTGATTCGTTGGGTGACACTTCTCGTGAACCTGCGAAAGAGGACTTTAGCTCTTTAATTAACAATGCACTGATTCGCCAAAAATCCGAAGAGCCGTCGATCAAAGTACCCGTGCTCCAGCCAACTTCCACAAGCTTTGCGTCTGAGAGAAAGTCTGCCAACACACAACCAAAGCCGCAAGCAAAGCCTTTGACCTTGACTCCTTCCAGACAGACTCCAGCTAAACCGCAAGGCTTAAGATTTGGTGCTACCAGCTCCACTTCAAACAGTCAAGTCAACTCTCGGGTACTCAATTCTGGCCAAGGTTCAGACCTGACTTCTGAATCCACACTTAAACCACAGATCACGCCCAGCCTGAACCGGAACAAAAATCATGTTCCCTCGGTAGATTGGTCATCTGCTGAGTCGTCGCTCAATTCAGCTGCTTCTACGATGAATACTGGATTGCTAAAAGCGCCAAATAATACTTCACATAGTATGGCGTCGGATTGGGCACCGATGACCTCTTCCCCCGGTCCAAGTCTGGCGAAACTTCCCCCAGGGTTTTCTTCTGACATGATCCTAACACCAAATTCGACAGGTCCATCCGTAGCTCCCACAAATGTCAAGAAATCACCAGATGATCTTTTAGACTTTCTCTAGTTCACTTTGAGGCCTAAATAAATACATGCATTTAATAATTCTATTCAAGTCGATATACCGATTGCAGCTAGCGCACATACATCGCCGGATGCTAGTTACAAAAAAGGTCAACTCTCTGAATCGTTTTCTTCCTCCATAATTGTTCGTTCAACTGCATACATGTTTAGTAAACACGCTTGGCTGGTGGGACTGGCTTGCAGTCATTCACGTCCAAGGTCGTCGAAATCACATCTCTGTAGTCCAACTTGACTGGAGCCCCAAACTCTTTCTGGTAAGACAAAGTGTGTTTCATCCAGTTGACATCGTCTCTCTCCTGGTAATCATCTCTGGCATGAGCACCTCTGGACTCCTTTCTGGCAGCAGCAGAAGCCGCCGTTTGAGTGGCACAGGTCAACAAGTTTTGCAACTCCAAAGTTTCAACCAAATCAGAGTTCCAGATCATCGATCTATCGGTAGTCTTCACGTCGGCAAAGCTCTTGTCAACCTCGTTGATATGCTTCACGCACTCGTCCAAAGTATCCTGTCTTCTAAACACAGCGCATCCCTTTTGCATAGTGTTTTGCATTTCGGACCTGATTTCAGCTGTGGATTTCGACCCGTTGGCTAATCTAGCTTTGTCGAGGTTGGCAATTGATTCCAAACCAAGGTCTTTAGACACAGGCTTCAATGGTGTACCTGGAGTCAAAGAGTCTCTAATGGTGTGTGAGACAGCTCTACCGAAAACAACCAAGTCCAATAACGAGTTAGCACCCAATCTATTGGCACCATGAACGGAAGCGCATGCAACCTCACCACATGCCAACAAGCCAGGAACAACCTCATCCTCTCCTTTCTCGTTTCTCTTAATGACCTCACCGTTCCATTTTGTTGGTACACCACCCATATTGTAGTGTACAGTAGGCAAAATTGGAATTGGCTCCTTTGTAACATCAACACCAGCGAAAATGTGAGCAGTCTCAGAAATACCTGGCAATCTCTCCTTCAAAACAGAAGCGGGGATGTGAGATAACTGCAAGTGCATGTGGTCCTTCTTTGGACCAACACCTCTGCCTTCGTTGATTTCCATAGTGATGGCTCTCGAAACAACGTCTCTGGAGGCCAAATCCTTAGCAGAAGGAGCATAACGCTCCATGAAACGCTCACCTTCAGAGTTGAGCAAGTAACCACCTTCACCTCTAGCACCTTCGGTAATCAAACAACCGGAACCGTAGATACCGGATGGATGGAATTGCACAAACTCCAAGTCTTCCAAAGGTAATCCAGCTCTAGAAACCATGGCAAATCCGTCACCAGTACACGTATGAGCAGAAGTACACGAAAAGTAAGCTCTTCCATAACCACCAGTAGCAAGGACAGTCTTATGGGCTCTAAATCTGTGCAAAGTGCCGTCCTCTTCGTTGTATGCAACGACTCCAACACACTCGCCGTCTTGCATCATCAAGTCCATTGCAAAGAACTCAATAAAGAAATGCGTGTCATGTCTCAAAGATTGACCATATAAAGAGTGCAATAATGCATGACCGGTTCTGTCAGCAACAGCGCAAGTTCTATAAGCCTGCCCACCCTTACCGTACTCCTTAGATTGACCACCGAAGGCTCTTTGGTAGATTCTGCCTTCGTCATTTCTACTGAAAGGCACACCATAGTTTTCCAACTCGTAGATGGATTGTGGAGCTTCTTTAGTCATGTAGTGGATGGCATCTTGGTCACCCAACCAGTCCGAACCTTTCACGGTATCATACATATGCCAGTGCCAATCATCTTTGTGCATGTTCCCAAGGGCGGCGTTAATACCACCCTGGGCGGCCACAGTATGGGATCTCGTAGGAAACAACTTGGTGATACAAGCGGTCTTGAAGCCAGCCTCAGCCAAACCAAATGCGGCTCTGAGACCAGCACCACCGGCGCCCACAACAACACAGTCATATTCATGATCAATCACGTGGTACTTTTGCCCCAAATACTTGGTTGCATTGGCAGTTTCGCCCTTGACAGAGCCAATCACCTGTCTGGCGACGCTTGAGGTGGAAAAATTTCTAAACGTCCTTAACATGGCAATATGTGTTCACAGCGGCCTAGGAACACGTGGATTGTGGGGTTGCCTTGATTATGTGTAAATCAAAAACAGGAATCCTGGGGAAAGGAAAAAAAATTCTTGCGTACACCGCGAGTCAAAATCGCTGTCAAAGGTGGTGGTGAGGGTTGGCTCCAATATGTACGTATGGGGTTAAGTTGAGTAATGGCAAATTTCGCGCGTTCCTATTTGCTGGCGGCTACAGGTTGTGGATCTATGCCGAGTTGCCCCGGGGTAAGCGACGGCTGCGAAATGATACCCGGAGGCAATTTGCACTACTGAAGTGATTGAATGATCAGAGATAATTAGAAAGGGACATATCTGGGAAGACAACATCGCTCCCCTATTGAGCCTCCAAAATACAAGCGGGCTCAGTTGAAAGATTGTTCAGTTCAAGTTTCTTTCTTCAATCATTTCGTCTTGATTCAAACTCCCTTCCCACCATTGTGCCTAGACCAAACTTTGTATCGGCGACATATTTTTTCGGCTTCATGAAGTAGAATATGAAGGCGTCACGCTTTTAGTGGGGAACTTGGAATAACTTTTCGGGGCGTGGCGCGAAAATTTTCTTCCAAGGCAAAAGTTATAAACCCGGGCGGCGTTGCGCAATACTCATGACTTGAAATATGTAGGCTGAATAGTGCAGCCGTGTGTTAAAACGGACACTCCTCCCAAATGGTGCAGTAAATCTTGTCTTAGAGGTGTGCAATCCGGAAGTCAAGCCGAGCACAATTTCGAATGATAGCCATGCTTGTCCCCCAAATCGTGGTACGAACACCTTTGAAATGCCTGCAAATATTCTTGAAAAATTCATCACACAACGGTCTAAAAATTTTGGCCTATGTCTCTTGAATCAATTTAGTTTGTGACTTTTTCTGAATTTGATTGTTTCGCAGGAAAAAATTGAAAAGATTTGTGACTTTGTCTCTTAAATAGAAAACATTTTGGGATGGGAAAAATCGGTGTAAGCTACTTGGCAAGAGAATGTGATCGAGAAGCATGCATGCTCATGATCTTTTCAAGGGAATATGTTAAACTTCTGTAATGACTTGAAAACTTCACCTTTCCTTTGTTTCTTGTTACCTTCGAATCAAAGTGCAATCCACGTAGCAGCCGAAGCACAGTAAAGTCAAGATGTAGAGCACACAGTCTACAGACTCTGTACTTGATAGATTAAACTACTGGAAAATTTAGACAAAGTAGGCCAAAGCATGATAAAAAGGGGTTCAAAACGATCATGAAATTCGACAAAACATAGCTAAGAAGGAGAGAAAACATAGTATGAAAGCATGAAGTTGGAAAAAATAAATTGGGGCATACTGGGAATTGAACCCAGGGCCTCTCACAAATTTGTTAGTCCGGTAAGCCGAACCACACCCAAAGCGAGAATCATACCACTAGACCACACGCCCTTCTTTTTTGCACCAAATCTGGAGAAGATATATCTACTTTAGTTGACTCAAGAATACGAGTCGACTTAAAACTTCGGAGAAGCTTACTTGATCGGTGTCCCTAATTTTGAACCTTTAACATGCAGCAAGAGGCCTGAGTATTTGTTTCTTTAAAAAAAAAAAAAATGATGTTTCTTTAAAAAAAAAAAAAGTATAAGATAGGCTTCACCACAAACATGAACCTTAGGGAAATGCTAGCCCCTGCAGAAACATGTTATAAAAATTTACGGAACCTCAACTGGTTCGTTAAAGTCATGAAGAAAGTCTATTGAGTTCGGTGCCGGGACCTGGAGAACAGTGTAGTTCTTCAGTCTCTTCTGGTTAGACTATTGTCTCGGGCACTCCGTCGGACGAATCCGACGGGTGACGACAGCGGTTCTTCACTAGTAAGATCGAGGAGTTGATCTCATATTGGGCAGGGAACCTTTGGCAGAGTAAATTCTGGAGGAGACCCTCGTGTTTAGGTTCTGCTTGAGCACCTGATGTGAGGTTGCGATCTATTACGGGTGTTATTCTATGGTAATATAGTTATTCTTCGCTGAATAAGGCGCGAGCCGAACTTAGTGGCATCCCTGTAATGAGATGTTTCTCTCAAAAAAAAAAAAAAAAAAAATACAAAAAAAAAAACAACGGGATCGCCTTGAGCTTATCAATTGAGGTTGCGATCTCTTGTAAAAGTATTTACATAGTTCCATAGTGCTCTCTTACCGGGCAGGGTGACACTCAAAATTCGATGATAAATGTATATAAAGCTATATTGTCAGGGTTCTTATATCTGCCTGATGTATTAATTGAGATCTTCTGGTAAAATTAGTCTGGCTTGCCACCGCTTGGGGTGGGAAATCCGGTCATTATATGGTTGCAGCTGACAATGGGTCAGCTAACTACAATGGGAGTAGTGAGTTCAAATCCCTTGTATAATTCCACAATACAGGTTGTAGATTCGTTGCCCGATCATTACTAACGCAGGTTCTTATCGTTAGACAGATGACCGCAGCTTGCCTAAATGGGACACCTCGCATATATGGTTTTGGATTTTGCGTCACTGAGCTGGGTTAAAGCAGGGTTTATTGACGTCTTCATGAGGATGTTTCTTAAAAAAAGAAAAAAGTAAACATCCACTTTCCCCGAGTATTCTGCTGTGGACCCAGTGACCAAATTTTGTGAGCTACTATGGAAAACTCAAAAAGCTTTTCTACTTTGTCTGTTTCTGAGGGGAAAGAGGACATAATTGTATTGATATTGGAAAGACCATTGGGCTTTAGAATTTTGTTGTGATACCTAAAACGTTTTTCGTTTCGGCCGTGACTGCCTTGGCCGGGAAACAATTTTGAAAACTATTGCTTTCGAAGGATTGCAAAGTGAGTAGCCAAAGAGGCTTTCTAAACTGCAAAAGAACCGTAAAAAGCTCTTTTTAGGAGAATCCTTTCAAGAAAATTTCAATTCTGAAGGCTTTAACACTACTTCATTGAAGAAGAAAAGGGAAAAAGTTTGGATCATCAGATCGTTCTTATACGTTTCGGTGAAAGGCATATTTACTTGTCGAATTTCAGCTCAACCTTTCTTCTCTGTTGCATAAAAATTTTTCTGGGTGTATGGAAAGATAATAACAAAAGGGAATACGCTGGCATAGGCGTGCGATGCAATGGACCAATGTAGTGGTGTTTTATTTTGGTTTTCACCAATATGTCAGGAGTGCTTCCAGATTAAACAGTTTCTTATTCTAATCGGCGGCTTACACCAATTAATTAATCTTAGGCCGACACATTAAATAGCCTTGTTGAGACCCTACAAGCGTAGAACGCAGAATGATTGAATACTAATCTCATGTTTGGACGCATCATGTGTTGATATTTTTCAAGAGAATACATAAAGATACCACAGAGTGCGTCTTGAATTGCTCAAGACTAATGACGACTGGTTTATGCTCCGATTCAGTGCGCCTTGGTTGAGAGTCAATTGTTGTAGTTTCTAAGGTGGGGACTTAGCCTCCTAGAAAATCACATCCTCTTCATTGTCCTGTAAGACAGTTTCATCTCCAAGAGCCAACTTACTTACGTCCTCGAGAATCTGTCCTTCACTAGCCGCAGCATTGGCGCCCTTCTTTTTCTTTTTCTTGTTTTTCTTCTTTTTGCCACCGGCAGTTGCGGATATTGAAGCAGCCTGCTCGGGCTTCTTATCAAGATTTTGCAGCTCCTCAGCAGCGGGAGTACCCGACTCTTCATTCTCGCCATCGTCATTATCATCGTCATCAACTTCGTCTTCTTCAGCGGCTCTTCTCGCCAATTCTTCTGCTTCTTCGGCGGCGACTGCCTCTTGTTTCTTCTCCTGTACTTTTTTCAACCGATAAAACTCCTCTCTGTCCAACTCGTCTAATTCCGAGTTGATGTAGCTGATGGTGTTTTCCGTCCGGGGAATGATCACGTGCTCAATTGCATTCACTCTTCGGTTTGTAACTTTGATCACCTCGTCTAAGATAATGAAGGCAGTTTGTAATGAAGCTAGTTCTACCAAGGTCTCGACGGCCTTAGTATAGACCATTTTGGCCTTTTGCACCTGCTGGCCACCTCTTCCAAGTCCTGTCATCTTGAAATCGTTAATCTCTTCGTTAATGTGGCTCTCGAAAGCCGGCAAGTACACACCAGATACGTTTTCCTGTTTCGCCTTGACCTGAAATCTGGCTTTTTGCACGCTTTCAATCACTTGGTATGAAATATTGTCACCTGTTGCATACTGTACTTCGGCCAAGGAGAAAGCCGCTGTTTGCATAACACGGCCCATTTTCCGCTTGGCATCGTCGATTCGTTGTGTGATATCTCTAAATCGTTTCGTCAATGCCTCGGATTTTCTCTTCAATAAAGAGTGGCCTTGCTGAGCGCCTTTCAATTTTCCTTTCATAACTCCCAACGTCATCCGCGTGGGAAACACCTGCTCTCTATTTCCAGCCCCCGACATCTTTGTGACTTACGCTATGGGGAAGAAGAAAAGCGAGAATGTACTAAAAGCCCGAGCAATTACACCGAGCACTGATAACAGCCAGATACATTTTACTGCGATCGGAGAGGAGTTCACCAACCAGGGTTGCACAAGAAGGTGCACGGGTGCGCATCCTGGTTATCGGTGCGGTCTATTGTATCGCTCAGGTTTTGCCTGAGAGCTTATTTACGATGAAAGAAAGGTTAAAGTTTCCAAAACATTATTCGATCCGCACGTCTATGTATTTTGAGTGGTGATGATGACAAGACTGCCGTTTCCTGCGGGCAACATTTTTTCGAAACACGCTTTGCTGCTCGAATTACTCTCTGATTTGATCCACGACCTAATCTAAGTGCCATCATATCTTAAAGTGTCCCCATAGACTTCTGGTGGTAACGGGAACTCTTCTTGATGTAATTCTTCCAACCATGCCATTAACTTTGGCTTTATGAGATCCCTTTTCACTATCATATCTTTGGAACGAGCCTCAGTAGATTCGGTCCAAATGTAGAAAAAAAAAGGATGTAGACGAAGTAAAGGATCTTAGGTCTTAATTGAGTCTCTTGGTAAGATTAACACAAGTGAGGTGGTAACAAAAAATTTGGAATCGAGTTCTTGATAAAGTAAATGTGTTTGCAGTTACGGCACGTCATCTTACCTTCGATGATCTGCGTTTCCACTAACAAGCTGTGCAAGTCCCGTAAAACTGCTTGATCGTCCTCCATAATTGGATCCAAGTTCTCGGGTTTGACAGGTGGAAGCGAATTGTTGCCCATATCAGCTGCCACTTTCAATACAGCATCCCAATCTAATCTTTCCAACATGTGTACAATAAATTCTGGGTTGTACTCCTGCTCCTCTTGCACAAGTTGACAGTCGGAGTATTGTAGAGGAAATGACTCAGTTGACGAGTCACATGATTTAATAGCGCATTTCACGAAGTTCGAAGTTAGGAATTTCATGTTTGCTGTGTCTTTTATAATGCTCAAGATTGTACTAGTGAAGGTGGTGTGCGATGACAATCTTCGTGGAATCGTCTCTCGCACGTCTGAAAAAATTTGGCGGCGAGCCTGCATATAGAATCAGCCCACCTGTTTCATTTAGATCACCCACCTTTGATTATACCTAATGGAAGTTTCACCATGAAGTTTTTGTCAAATCAGGCAATCACAGATGAGATCTGGTGCACATGGTCGGGTTTTTCGAAGGCCGGGTGCATATATTTGAGAGGCTTGTACTCTTTCTTGACAAAGTTGACATCATCCTGCGGGCTCTGATGCTTTTTGAATTGGCGCGGCACTTCTAATAAACTGCGAATCAGCCTCTGGACTGAAACAAGATTAACACTTGGATTCTTCTGCAAATGCGTTTCGATAAGTGGTGCTAGCCACTCGCACCTTTGTTTATCGTCATTTGAGATGTATGCTTCTGCTAGTAACTGAAGAAGGCTATCGTTGAAAATTTTGTTCACAGCGACCTCTTTCGGGTCAGTTTCAATGATCAGCTTTCTTTGCAGGTTCCGATCCCCACAGTAAATTCTGGTACCTTCGGGAGTATCAACCAGATTGAAAACAAGTTTTGTCAAAAGACGATCAATTAATTGATACTCTTGAAAGTCAATGCATGATTTGATTGCCCGTTCTATGATTTTACTCTCCAAGAGTACAGGCTCTCTGAAGTTTCCCTCCGCTAAATCGTGACTGTTCTTCAGCAAGTTCGTCATGAACTTTGGGAGTATGTTTTGCTTCGCATGGGCTTTTGTTGGAGTCGGCTCGAGGTAGTGCAAAAGGCTTTTGATGAAATTGAAATTGCCCCGAACTCTGCTATACTCAATGAGACTCCCTAAAAGTTGAGGGTCATCCTGGATTAGTTCATCAAAATGCAGTATTTGTTTCTCAGAAAAGCTGTAGGAAATTTCACCATCAGCCCATGCTGATTTTCGGTGTTTGAAAGGAGGAAGAAGATCATATATCAATGATTGATAGTTGAATAAACCAGCTTCACCAAATCTATCCATAAGGTCTCTGAAAATCGCGTTGGAAGGAATATTTTTGCCGCCCTTAGCAAGAACTTTTGCTATATCTAACACTAAATTAATGTGTTTGTGCGAGTGTTTCATTGACGAGTATCTTGAAAATAGTTCTTGGAACTTGGAGAAGTATTCATTGTTGTCAACAGTATTTTGGGAAAACGCAGGTCCACGGAGTGCTTGGATATGAGTGGTAGTGTCCGAATTCTCAAAGTTACGCCAATGACCCGACTTGTGCAAGTACATATCGTATCTGCGCAGCTCCCTGCTAGCGAAAGATTCGGAATTTTGAAACGCTCGGAATAAAGATTGAACTTTTGGCCAATCAAGCTGGTGGCGGAAAGATTGCAGCAGATGCAGCGTGGATTGGGAACGCAACAGATCCATCTCTTGAAGTAGTTCGGACTTGGTTTCATCGGGCTTCATGGATCGAAAAAGCTGAGAGCGAAAAAAGGATACATTTTCTCTCAACCGTTTATCGTAAAGCGCAAATCGAAGGTTGAGCTCCACTAGACACGTGACGACAATCAGATGCGATAGCAGCATCATGGAATTGCCAATGGGTGACGAGTAAGATCGAGCTGCAGGCTCAAGAACAAAGTTTTGTTGGGAGTCGTCACCTGAATACGTATTGTTCGATGAGAAAAGCTTAGCGATGTTTTCTGGTTTAGACGATGCCTTTGCTATGGCTTCTCTTGATTCAACGAATTTTTCCGCTAGAAGTTTTTGGTCTTCCAAAAGTTTACGCTGCACGGTGAAGTATTTGATTTGCTTAGGTGAAGCTTTGGCTTGTCTCAGTTTCCACGGTGGCAGTGATTTCAAGTCGTTAGGCTTCGAAGAAACTTTCTTCTCTTTCTCAGCCTTCAAGGCATCTATAGCACTTTGAACCTCATTGTACTGGCGATCTAGATCGGAAATTACGCTCTCGTAGTTTTCTAATTCTGCTGCCCGCAGCGAAAGATGTTGCAATCTGTCATTTCTTCTCTTGGTACTTAGAAACTTTAAATGAACGAAAACAGCGACGTTAGTGGCAAGAAATAAAATGTGTCCTGGGCTGCTCACAAGCTTCACAAAAACACTCAAATCAGAGCCTCTGGATAGATACAAGTTCTGTCGAAGAGACAATTTCGACATTCCTTGAGTGACACTCTGCATATGTAGACTTCTCCGAGCCACGGGCCTGGGTCCATTTGGGTAAGGCCGCTGCGTGTTTGACATGGACCAGAAATAAAAAGTGCAGCTTAGAAAACTTATAAGAGTGTGGCGTCAGAAAGCTCGATATTGTTGGAGTGTATTTTTTATTTTTGCGAATACAAGCACCATGAACAGAAGCTCAATCGACTCCACCTCGTTGATTTTGCACAGTGCACCGGCGCACCAAACAAAATCGTATCATCGCCAGTGCTTAGTTACTGGAAGGACAGCCAAAATGCGAGCACTCGGCCGCTGTGTCAGGTGTTCGGCTATAGTTAGACCATGATCATTCCGAATTTGCCAGTATTCACCTGAACAAAATATTTCGAGGTATACTGGGAATATCCCCTCATCGATTCAGGCTACAAATTTTCTACGGGTTTTTGCCTTGATTACCTATAAATTTCCCTTGAATTTATATTACTTGGTCAGGTTCACTGTGAGTGGAGAAATTAATAAGATCCTAACCTGATACAAGGTATCCGTACACGGCTAGCTGTGAAACAGCAGGAGGATCAATGGTCAGAAAAAATCCCTATATTCTCTCTAAGCTAAATCGTCTGTACGCCTCACTTTTTTTTCTTTGAAAATTCAAGAAATTAAGTTTATTGTGGCTCGCACCAAAGCAAGCCACCAAGTCTTGCGAGGTTGGATCTTTAATTTTTCATGCACCGCAACAATGCAGCAATGCAACATTTCACATTACAAGAGCTCTTAATCGACACCAAGACCCCAACCTTCCTGGAATTTGACTCTTTAGATTCTAAATAGGCGACTAGATCACACTCTAATATCTGTTACTACCGAGGCAAATGTCAGTCGCCCTTTGATCTCCAACTCAGAGCTGGTGAGGAAGAGACTGTGTATGTCACGTGACAGGTCCAAAACCGGACACGTCAGTGGAGGCTTCAAACTCGCAAATGTTGCTTTACACATTTCATCTCCTTTGTTTTTATACATATACACAATGAAGGTCTCTCATTGGTT
Organism: Metschnikowia lunata; assembly: GCA_030583235.1. Lineage (NCBI taxonomy): Eukaryota > Fungi > Ascomycota > Pichiomycetes > Serinales > Metschnikowiaceae > Metschnikowia > Metschnikowia lunata. The sequence goes on along the minus strand of JAJMHP010000004.1, from coordinate 316,082 downwards.
GGTGGGTGCACTTACGGCTTTTTCAGGAGTCTTCGCTGCGGAGAATGCAGTTGAAGATATGTCTTCTGAACCAGCCGAGGAAATTGAGTTGAAGAACTACAGAATCAGCTACGTGGTGGAGGAGTTCCCCGACCATAAACCCGAGGAAGTTGTGGAATTGCTTCATGGAGAACACATCACGTTGCTGTATGAAATCATCAACGAAGAGCCTAAGACAATTACTGTTGTTGCTTTGGGTGGTTCTTTCCTTGATCCTTCTACTGGTAAAACCGTTTTTAACATGACGACTAGTTCCCTCGAGGCAGTTCCCATTCAACCACAATCCAAGGTCGAAGTGCGTCAAAGAATACCCTTCAATTTTGCCTCTGGAAAATACGTATTGGCCCCAAGCGTATATGTTGCTTTCAATGACAGATTAGTGACAATGCCTGCTAGGGGTCAGCTCGTAAATGTCACCGAACCCCCGGTTTCCCTTTTTAACCCACAGTTGCTTTTCATTGAGCTTATTCTTGCTGGAATCGGTGGCTATGTGGTGTACTTCTTCTTTGGGAAATCGCTCCAGAAGTACTTCAAGAACAATGTACCAATTACCAAAACGCGCAATGGAAAAAAGGCTACGGGGTCCGCCTCTGGGGTGGAGTCCAGCTGGATTCCTAGAAACTACCATCCCGTGCAGAAGAGGTCAAGCACGAGAAAGACCTACTAGAGAAAGACCTACTAGAAAAAATCTTGAGCGTATGATGCACACTACGTTATTGTCTAAATAGTGTAGCTCTACATAGCTAGAGGCCTCGCCTATTTTACAAATCGTTATAAAGAGATCACAGAAATAATGTTAAAAATAGATAAAGAAACATTTTTTTATATTCTTTAGACAAGTGGAGCGATCTTGTGATGCTGGTTTTTTTTTTTTTTTTTTTTTTTTTTTTTTTTTTTTTTTTTTTTTTTTTTTTTTTTTTTTTTTGTGCTAATTGTGCAAGATCTGTCAATGTTCGCTAAACAATTGCACTCATGTATAAATGGCACTGTTTCGCAGCCAGGAATCAGTCCTTCGCCAAGTGCTTGATCTATTTTTGTTCAAGACTGAGCGCTCTCGCATGTCCTAACCCAAGGTATGTGCAGTACGTAGGCTTTGAAAACGGTGCACCTTATAGACGTTCGCCGATCATCCTTTGATTCTGGCATAAACAACGATATTTTATCTTCTTTAAGTATTGTCACCGCTTTCATGCGTTTGTACCTAAATGAAAATCCACGGACCTTTGTTGTGGTAGACTCTGGGTTTGCGCTCATTATTCGGCATCCGTCGCCAGAATACAAGGCCGCAGATCTGTCACATCGACATGTGCCCCATATTCATTCGGACCGAACAAGGAACTCAAGCAAGGGCCACACCAACAATAAGGTGCTAGTTGAGTTCTTGCGGCTGGAAGCACTAAATCTTGCAAAGTTTACGGATATCACTCCGCGTAAATCCCGGGCGAACAACCTGTTATATGGATTCTTGGGCCTTCTAAACCTGAAAGGTTTCATTCACTTGGGTTTTGTGACAAAGGCTACAAAAGTCGCTTCCCCGCAACTCAACGAGAGCATCTACATGATAGATGATGTTTCGTTCTATTGCCTCAACAGCGATCGCTTTGATTCGTGGATCGGTGCAAACGACGACGATTTACAATCGGTCAACTCAGAGGACACAGATGCTTATCTAAACGGTTATCCAGCGGCTTCTGTGCGGCGAATCTTATCCCTGGGTAACTTCTACTTTTCCAAAGACTTTGACATAACTTGCACGCTTCAAGAACGGGGCTACAAGCACGGGCCTGCACATGCTAGTGCATCCGATGATCCATATTTCCGCCGCTTTGCCTGGAACAAATACATGGTTAAGGACCTAATTGAGATGAGAGACGTTTTGAGTCCTTTTGAACGGCTGAAGTTCGATAGTACCGGTTTTCTCACGACTGTAACGCGGGGCTATGCGAAGTCTGTAAATGTAACTTTTGAGCAAAAGGGAGATGCGCTTCTAACATTGATCTCAAAGCAAGCCTGCAAGAAGATGGGAGGTCTTTTTGGTGAGCTGGGCTGCGATGACGAGGGTGAAGTTCCCAACTACATTGAAAACGAAGTTATCGTGGTTTCGGAGAAGTACAGCTTTTCATATGTGGTTGTTCGTGGGAACGTTCCCAGCTTCTGGGAAATCGAAAAAAGCTCTCTCATGCTGTCAAAGATAAACAAGAAGATCAAATTCACCCGCTCATTTGAGGCTTCCAGCCATGCCTTCGCGAGACACTTTGACATGCTCACCAGACATTTCGGTGATGTACACATTATTAATTGTCTTCTGCAAGACAAACATTCATACAAGGGCGAACTTGGGGAGAGCTACCGGCAGCATTTTAATGCCTACATGAAGTCGAAGGAACACCTTTCATTGGTGAAAGATGATAGTGTTGATCACGAAAAGGTGACAATCAATAACTCGAAGGTCTCTTTCACCGCTTTGCCGCTATCCACTTCATTTATTCGGAAGACTGGATACTCCTCAGTCAATCCCAATGAGGTGGTTCTGCCGCTTATAAATTCCGTCATTGACTTCGGTGCATATTTTTATGATGTGAAAAGAGACTCATCGGTCGGAAAACAATTGGGCGTGTTTCGAGTCAACTCGTTCGACTGTTTGGCCAAAGCCAACTTCGTCGCCAAAGTCATAAGTCAGGAAGTGATCAAATTGGCGTTTCGTGATATGGGCATTTCTGTTTCTTATGAGTTTTTTCAGCAACACGCACAGCTATGGTCTGAAAATGACGAGGTTCTCAAGCAGATCACCCAAATATTCATGTCCTCGCGGAGCAATGTCAAAAATCAGTCCACTAAGCACATAATTAAACAACTGCTTACTAAGCGTTACTTCCACGTTATGAAGGACCCCAAAGCAAGTGAGCTGGCCATTCTAAAGTTGCTTGGCCGGCTACAAGACCAAGAGGGTGTCGTTTTATACAATCCACTTCATCAATATGTCAATTTGCAACTCAAAGAGCGGGCTCTGGAGTTCACGTCGCATGAATCTATCAAGATCTTCACTGCTACATTCAATGTCAACGGCACAGTTTACTCAGAAAATAACCTAAAGGACCTCATATATCCCCCCAAACATAACGTCGACCAAAACTACGATCTAGTATTTATTGGTTTTCAAGAAATTGTCGAGCTTACTCCTGGAAAGATGATCTCAGTAAAGTCAGACAAATTCAACAACTGGGAAAGAAACTTGAAGCGAATCCTAAACGAGCACAATCCACGTCACGAAAGATATGTCTCATTATGGGGTTGGCAAATGGGTGGTATAGCTATGTTAGTCTTTATTAAGGAGACCCAACTCGGATACATTTCCGACATCGAAGGGTCTATTAAGAAAACTGGTCTTGGCGGTATGAGTGCAAACAAAGGAGGCGTCGCAGTCAGTTTCGATTACTCCAACTCGCTGATTTGTCTCATTTGTTCACATTTGGCTGCCGGCCATAGCAATGTCGAAGAGAGGCACCAGAATTACAAAACAATTTCAAAAGGCATAGTTTTTTTCAAGCACAAAAAGGTGAGGGATCATGATGCGGTTATTTGGCTCGGTGACTTCAACTTTCGGTTAAACTTACCAAATGACGAAGTAAAGCAATTGATTGCGGAACGAAACTTCCAGAAACTCTTTGAGTTTGACCAGCTCAACAAGCAAATGGCAGCCGGAGAGAGTTTCCCATACTTTGATGAAAAAGAAATCACCTTTCCACCAACATACAAGTTTGACAACAATACGAAAGTATACGATACGTCGGAAAAGCAGCGTGTGCCGGCATGGACGGATCGGATTTTGAGTCTCTCCAAAAAGAAAATCTTGAGGCAAGAAGTATACGACTGTGAGGAGAATATCATTTTCTCCGATCATCGACCTGTCTACTCGATATTCACAGCATCTGTCGAGGTGGTCAACGAACAGGCGAAAAGAACCATAACGCATGATATCTATGAGAGCTACGCAGAAGTTGTTGGTGACATAAACTTTCTTCTTACTGCTAGCGATGTCACTAAATATGTCACAGACGTGTGGGAAAAAGCCATGCCACCACCAAGTTCCGACAAATCAAAGTGGTGGTTGAAGCCAGGAACCGCAGCGAAAGTGACCATTGAAGAGCTCGAACGTTGCGGAAAAGACGAGGCAAAAGAACTCATTTTCAATCCACTTTCACCTGTTAATCCGTTCGAAGAAACAGCAGAGCCCACTTTCGTTAAAAAAGATAGCCTCTGGGAACTCGTGCGTGTACCGACGGAAACGAACACGAACTGATTTTAATGGACGAGAACCGAAGGATAAAACATATATGAATCTTCTCGAATAATGTTTTCTTTTTCTTTTTCTTTGTCTTTTTTTTTTTTAATCATGCATTTTTCACCTTGAACCGGGCTCCTCTGGCTCCTGTTGCAGAGCTTGAGCTTCCTTGATTTCGTTCCTGTTGTTCTCGATCTCGTCAAGAATCGTGTCCATTTTGGTGTCCAAGTCGTCAAGCATTTTCTCAAGCAAGGAAGCCTGCTTTTCGGCTTTTGCGATGCTCTCGTATGTTTCAGCTATGCTAACATTTTCGGTCGTCATAGTTCACAATTTGTATAAATTAAAAATACGTAAAATAGAAGACATCGGCCGGTTCGACGGACTCAGGCGTGGGCTTTCCCCCATTATGCAGTCCAAACCCTCGGGCTCGGTCTCGCGCCGCGATATTTACAAATAAAGCCAAGTTACACAATATTGAATATGGATCGGAAATTGTGGAGACTAATCTTACATACATTTTACAGAACACTTCTTCAAGAGTCCCTGTGTAAACTATTCAAGATCGAAATCAAGGAAATAAATGAAGCTTGCGACACATCCTCGTGGATACCAACACCCCACTTCGTAGAACCGTCTTGCAACTTCGCTTCGATGTACGTAGCAGCCTTGGAGTTGGAGTCAACACCAAGAGAGTGCTCGTGGTAGTGTTTGACATCAATGGCGATACCTAGTCCCCGCTTAATAGCGTCCGAGAACGCAGAAATCGGACCATTTCCGTTTCCGGTGATTTTCTTTGGCTTGCCACCAACTGTCATATCCACCTCGATTGTTCTGACACCATTATTTGTATTTGTGAGGGAATAGTCCACCAAATGGTAGTGAAAAGAGCTTGAATCATCACCTGTCTCATATGCAATAAAGTACTGCTTCTTAAACAAGTCACAAAGCTCCAGATTAGTCAACTCCTGGCCCTTGGACTCAGCCTGGTGCTGAACAGCCTTGGAAAAATCGACTTGCAAGCCCTTGGGAAGATCGAGCTCGAGATTTTTGAGAATGACCCACGCAGAGCCGCCCTTTCCTGACTGCGAGTTGATGCGGATAATAGCTTCGTAAGTCCTACCAATATCTGCCGGATCAATGGGCAAGTAAGGGAGTTTCCACTTAACAGGCTTCCCATTGGCCTCGGCCTGCTGCTTGCTGTACTGTGCAAATCCTTTTTTGATGGCATCCTGATGCGATCCAGAGAATGCACACACCACAAGAGAACCTCCGTAAGGGGCTCTTTCGGGAATGGGGATCTTGTTACATCTCTCAACAATATCGATGATCTCGCTGATGTTGGAAAAATCAATCTTGGGGCTGACTCCCTGCGAGTACAAGTTGAGGCCCAATGTCACCAAATCAACGTTTCCTGTTCTCTCCCCGTTTCCGAAAAGACACCCCTCAATTCTGTCGGCTCCGGCAAGCTGACCTAGCTCAGCAGCTGCCACTGCACAGCCTCGATCATTGTGTGGATGAAGAGAAATGCACACCTTCTCTCGCTCGGAAATATGAGTAGCAAAGTACTCGATCTGGTCTGCATACACATTTGGCGTGGTCATTTCTACCGTGGCCGGTAAATTGAAGATTATAGGAGCTTCCTCGGAAGGGCCCCAGGCTTCCTTTACCGCTTCACATACCTCAAGGGCAAACGCGGGGCTGGTATCGGAAAATGTTTCTGGAGAAAACTCGAAATCCCACACGGTGCCAGAAGGATTAGGAGCATCTTTCGTGAGACTTCTCACGAGTTTTGTGCATTTAACAGCCAAAGCTTTGCATTCATCTTGGGAAAGACCAAAAACAACGTTTCGGAAGCAATCAGACGTGGCTAAGTAAATATGAACAGTGGCTTTTTTCGCTCCTTGAAGAGACTCGACCGTTCTTTTTATAAGCTCTTCTCTGCACGCAGAAAGAACCTGAATGCTGACGTCTGCCGGAGCGTTTTCGACGGCATAACGAGTAAAATCAAAGTCAACTTGGGACGCGGAGGGAAACGCCACCTCGATCTCCTTATACCCGATTTTAACGAGTTTCTGAAAATAGGCCTTTTTTTCTTCAAACGACATGGGATCAGGAAGTGATTGGTTTCCATCCCTTAAGTCCGTCGAAAGCCATCTTGGGGCCTTTTTCAATGTACGGCTGGGCCACTGTCTATTGGGTAAGTCGATAGGTGGAAAAGCATCATACTTGACCGAAGGGTCTGCAAGCATCGGCATGTTGTAAAGTGTTGGTTTCTTTCAAGAAGAATAGAATGAACGAGAAAAAAAAAAAACGAGACTGGAAAGACAATGATTTAAAAAGTCAATTTTTTTTTTTTTTTTGCGATGATGAAATATAGCTTGCCTATTT
>JAJMHP010000004.1:169233-309273 GCA_030583235.1 Metschnikowia lunata | reverse complement strand
GCTTGATTTGACGTCAAGTAACATGGCAACTTAGCAAGCTTGGTAGAGAACTGATTAATAGATTAATGTATTTCTCTAGATAATAATCATACTCCAAAGAAAAGATAATGACATTCTATACATTATTGGAGAAACTTCCGAACAATGAAGATAGGCAATTCGAAAGAAAGCAAGTTTTTTGCAGTGGTAGCTTGCCCGTAAATTGACCGGCACGGCTTACTCTTGAATGAGATTTCCTCGACATTCTTCCTCTTTTTTGGGGTTCCAACAAGACGTTCGGCTCATTCCGTTCGCTTGTCTGCCACTCTTTAACAATAGCAGTCTAAGAGTACCTTCGCGACCGAGCCCAGTTTCATTGGAATTAATTGTCTGTGTAAACGGTGTCTTTTGCAGCCTGTACAATAAGTTAAATAATGTCAATGGTGAACTGGGTTTCAAGTTCCCAGCTAGTTATGTGATAAGTTTTTTTGAGTCGTTTTTTTTTGAAATTAATGACTGCTTCCAAAATCATTAATGTCTTTGAAATATGTCACTGATGCTTAACGAACCCCGGGTCCACACTGAACAACACGTGTCAAAGGCCAAGACCCAATTAACAGCTTACTTTGAGTATAAACTTTCGATTTCTAGGGAAATACCCCAGTTTTGAAGCCACTAGGTATCGAAAATTGCGAAACACAAATACTGCATTTGAAGCATTCACCCCAGCTCGTTCATTCTTTGAAGCCTCGTTAAGATGAAGTAGTGTAGATTCAAATTGTTCAAAGAGTTAGCGAGTAACAAGACGAGCATGCACAAAGTCACATAATTCGATAATCGGTAAGCAAATACTATGCTCGTGCAATGGTTCAGACTTATCAGACTCATTTGCACAGTACGGTCAGAACTCCTCTTCCTTTGAAGGCCTCAATGCACTCACACGACGGACGGAGAACGTTTTAAATCTCACGTCCAAATGTTCTCAAAACGTAGAAGCAAAAAGAAACATTCAGTATCGCCCTTTTGAACACAGTTGCTTCCTCTGCTAAAAGTTTTTTGCATAGAGAATTCCATTGTCAAGTAGATACCTGTATCACAAGACGGCTCCACAAAATTGCGGTCAGCTCAAAAAGGGGCATGACAAGCCGTTCATGACCTTCTTTTCCATACCCTTGAAGATATCGGTTGATTTCTTTTAACAAACCTTCTTTCATTGAAGATAGCAACTTCTCTTGTGGAATTCAGTTTTGGGTTCGAACATGAAATAAGTGGCACGTGGGCCCATGAGCCACTTGGAACGAAAATATGAACAGGTACTTGGGAACCAAAGCCTTATCTCTGCTGGACGTCTAATTTAACTGCCCTTACTATGCAATACAACGTGTTGTCTGGCGCGGGCTCAAAACGCATGTGTGCCAATTTGTCCTTCCCCCCATTACATGATGCCGCCCAAGCGAGAAGCATGCTTCGTGCCTTAATTTCCATAATTAGTGGTTTGAAACTTATTTCGGTATTTGAAAGGCAAAAATTAGTTTCTAGGATGCCCTTCCTACTTATTTTTGGCCACGGTCCTTTGAACTTTCCTCTCACCTTTTTCAGGTTTGCAGCTCAACTGAGAAAGCCATCGAAATGACTAGTTCCACTTGGACTATTAACCAAAAAAGCCCTCAAGGATATATTCATTATGATGCAGAAGTCAGAAAAGAGCGATGCTTGAAGAAAAGCCTTTCCGAACTTTTTACCATCGTCTGTTCTGGTTTTGCGCTTATCTCCGATGGATATCAGAACAATGTCATGACTATGTTAAACACCGTATTTGCACGTTTATATCCAGAAGATTATACCAATGACATGAAGACCAGTGTTTCAAATGCATCCTTGGTGGGAACAATCTTCGGGCAAGTTGTAATTGGCATTGTGGCTGATAGGCTTAACAGAAAGCAATCAATTGTCATTGCCACGTGCTTCCTCGTATTCGGTACTATCTTGTGTGCGGCCGCCCATGGAAAATCTGCTCAAGGAATGTTCTGGATGTTGATTATCTTCAGAGGTATAACCGGGTTTGGTATTGGCGCCGAATATCCATCATGTTCTGTCTCGGCTAACGAGGCTGCAAATGAATCCTTCAAGAGAAGAGGAGGGATTTTCGTTTTGGTCACTAATTTGCCGCTATCTTTTGGGGGTCCATTTGCCTTAATTATTTTCTTGATTGTTTGGCAAATCACAGGGCTCTCTAATGGTTTGTGGAGGGCACTCTTTGCAATCGGGGCCTTTTGGCCCTTGTCGATATTTTACTTCAGGTACAAAATGGCCACCTCTGAATTATTTCGAAGGTCTGCCATTAGAAAAAACGTTCCTTACTGGCTTTCGTTGAAACTTTACTGGAAAAGATTGTTGGGGACATGCCTCTGTTGGTTTTTGTATGATTTTGTGACCTTTCCCAATGGTGTGTTCTCGGCCACTATAATCTCCTCAGTTTTGCCCGGCGCACAAGGTAAAGACCTCGAGAAAGTAGCAGAGTGGCAATTACAATTGGGCGTAATTGCAATTCCGGGTGTACTTGTTGGTGCATTTCTATGCGATAAGCTCGGAAGAAGAAATACCTTGATGGTCGGGTTCGCCGGCTACATTGTCTTTGGTCTCATCATTGGTTTGGCGTTTGAAAAAATCTACAAAATCACTGCCTTGTTTGTTGTTTTCTACGGCTTGATGATGTCTTTGGGAAACTTGGGTCCAGGGGATATGATGGGATTAATTTCCTCGGAGTCGTTTGCCACGCCTATCAGGGGCACGTTGTATGGTCTTTCTGCTGCCCTGGGAAAAGTCGGTGCTATTGTCGGGACCAAGACATTTACGCCAATCCAAACGAAGTTGGGCAAAAAATGGACCTTCATTATCGCGGCTATTTGTGGTCTCTCTGGTATGCTTGTTGCCTGGCTTCTCATTCCACAACTCAAAGACGATGATTTGTTGGAAGAGGATGTTAGATTCAAGAACTACTTGATCAATGAGGGATGGACGGGGACATTTGGTACCGAAGAAGTAAATGAAGACCTTGAGTCAACATCTTATGAAGAAGTGGTGTAACAGACTCTTCCCACTGACGCCAAACAGTAAGAACGCTCTGAGTCAGGCTCACGTTCTCTCAACTTGGATTTTACCTAATAAATTTCTTGAGAATTGAAAATTATTATATTACTATTAAGTCAATCATGAACAAACTCGTCAATGTCTACTGAATAAAAACGACTCCACCTCACCCCAATTAGACCTTGATGGATTCTTCGTAGGATGGTGGAGGACCATAGTAAATGGCATTTCCCTTCTCGTCAAAGCCAGTGTCGGCATCAGAGCAGTCAACACCATTTTCAAGAGCCTTGTTCTTCTCAATCTCAGATAATCCCATCAGGTCCTTGACAACCCAAATATGAGGCTCCTCATCATTCACAGCTGGGTCGTCATAAGCGGTTCTCACGAATTCAGGGTTGTACTGAATGTAGTTGAAGTAAGAGTCAGGCAAAGAGTCACGCACCATGTCGAAAGTATTCGTCTTTGGTTGGAAGAATCTCTTGACACTACCCCCAGCAGTTTGCTCAGAGTGTGACTTTGGCTGAACGACACGAACATTGTCTGAGCTAGTCTTGTCCAGGCCAATGAGTTTGTCGTCGGTAACGGCAGTTCCAATGTCAGACTCATCCTTCGAAAGCCCGGCACCTGGAACGGGGATTTCGGGCAAGACTTGGTCCTTTTCGGCGCCAATTAAGCCAAGTTGGTTTCCACCTAGCCAGTAGTTCTCCCCTTCAGTCTTGATCTCCTTTAATCCTTGGTCGTACATAGGGTATTGAAAGGTGCGGTCACCAGCAGCGTACTTGAGAGCTGAGATAGGGACGGCTTCAAATAAAGGAAGAAACTTCCACTTGAAGTAGATGTGGCAAGCAGCAGTGAAGGCGATGAAAACAGCCTCCAAGACCACACATGCCCAATTCTTACCAAAAACAAACAACGCAATCATCAACACCTCGGACAAGTATAAAGCAACAAACATCTGGAACATCGCCAATGGGTAATTTCTACCGCGGGCATCAGTGGCATTGGGCTTCATCACATGAATCAAGTTGTACAAGAAAGCAAGGAAGATCAAGAAGAAGGCGATGGTGGCAAATCCCAAAATAAGGGGCGCGATAATCGAGTAACAGATGGCGATCAAAGCAACAAGTTGAAACGTAGGGTAAAGCACCGAGAAAAATGGTTGGTTCAACGTGGAAAAGCGAGCCCATTTGGATCTAGGGGTCGTGTCCAAAATTCTGCCGAGCACCTTAGACAAGATTAACGCAACAATTTGCAAAATAGCACCAGATGAGACTGACAACCCATACAAACAAAGGTAAGCAATGTAAAAGTTAGAAGCCTTAGGCAATTTCGTTGCCAAAAGAGTCAAAGCAGAAGATGGATCGTCGATCACATCTTGAATAGCACTAATGGCGGCGGAGGCAAGAGTCATCACCAAAAAGGAGTTGACAGCTTGGAAAGCAAAATACCAGTTTTGGCAATATCTCTCCACCTGCTGCACAGTGATGCATCCGCTAACTTTACCCATGAACTTTATGAAAGGAGGAACCAACGACATCAAGATAGCCAATGCGACGGTTGGCAACAACGACGTGATGATGCCCATCAATGGCTTTGGCATATTGTTGATGAAGTCCAAGAAAGTAAGCTTTTCAGTGATGAAGTTGATGTTTGAGATCGCACCAACAACTGCGACGGGAATACTCCAGAAGATGATGGTCAAGGTCAACACAGTGGAGGCAAGAATCTTCTTAACTCTTCTCTTAGATTTGGTCAAGGCAAGGTTTTCCCAAATGATGTCTTCAGGGGCCAAGCCTAGGTGCTTGCCAGCCTTCTTGAGCTCAGGGTGATATGGAAGAGCCTGGTAGGCCTTTTGCAACTCGAGCTGAGTAGGGAATTCAAGGAAAACAGAGGGAAGCTGAGGTCTAGCATTGTGCTGCAATTGATCCTTTTTGATTTCACGGTTCAACTCGCCTAATTTCTCAACGCTGTAGTCCAAAGTATCGACCTTCTCGCCAATAAGAAACTTCAATCTGTGGGTAGGTCTCTTTTTACCATCCTTCAAGTATTTGTTCAAGTCGTCCACTGGCTCAGGGACAGGCTCGCCCTTCTTCTCGCACTTCAAACGCAATTTATTGGCCTTGATGATGGCGCCGTTCAAAGCACCCTCGTACTTCTTGGCCAACTTGGCTCTTTCGTCGACTTTCTTCAGGAGATCCTTGTAGTCACGTGCATACCATAAGTTGGTGGCGGTGGGAAAGTACTCTCTGAGAGTAAGTTCTTCCAAGGCCTCGGTAGGAATCTCCGTCAAAAGCAATGTTCTTGAAGACAACAACGAGTCGTACATTGGCGTGGTTTGTAATGCGTGTCTGAACGTAGTGTAGTACACCAATTCACGGTATATGACAAAAATCACCACGCCGAAAAACGCCCAAGAAACAAACACGTGGGCAAAGTATCTCCATTTGTCCTTCACGTTACCATAGGTGAGAATGTCCAATTGCTCAAGACCGTTTGAGTTTGTGGCATTCACGGGAAAAAGAATTGGCCACGTGAGAAAACACCCAATGAGACAAATGATGCAAAACTCAATCAAGTAACGAAGAAAAAAATACCCGTCTGGCCCAGTTTGCTGAATCAAGTACAGCTGTGGTTTATGCAATAAAGAAGTAATCCAAGCAAACGCTCCCTTTGGGCTCTCTTGTGGCTGCAAATCCTTGGGCACAGTCTCAACAGTGTTACGTGGCTCATAGACTCTCTTGTTCGACTTTCTGATGGAAAGGAAAATCCCAATGAAAACCGTGAAAATAATCAAGTTGGGGATAAGCGACGACAACAATTGCGACGCCGACGCCGACGTTGTATCGACCTCAGAGCTTGACATTGTCCAGTTGAGATCTAGGGTTAGAAAAATCCGGGAACTACAAGTAAAAACTTTGCAGAGGAAGTCTACGCGAAGATTGCTGCTATCTATATAAACTTTAGCATCATGAGGCATGTGCGATGGCAGCAACAAACGGCATAGACAACAACCCTGGTTCGCGACAGGGCCAGTACTGCACACACTCCAGTTGATCCTCGCGCGGTGCAGACTGAACGCAACCCAGCCGCGTTATGGTAGCACGCTCTGGCCACTTTAACTTAGATCCGCCTGCATTCTCCGTAGCAAAACTTTGAGTGCACTACCAAGAGACGAGAGCGTGAACCAACTCCCCAGGGCTCGTGGCCTTTTGGTTGCGTATTTCAAGATCTCGCAACTGTTCGACAAAGTGTGAGTTGGATTGTATCGGGCTTGTATTGATATTGAAATAGTTCTTTTCGTGCGCACTCAAAATTAATGCGGGCATATAAGTAATGCAACTGAGTCATTATGACCCCTGATTTGGGACTTGAGGCATTTGATCCTAGCTTTTCCCATGCCCGAAGTCAGTCTGGGTAGCGGCCGGCAACAGACGCATTGCGCGTGACAGCCAGCCCCTCGCACTGCCTTCTGGACTGCAGACTGGCGCCTCCGTTCTTGTGGAAGGGACGGCTGTAGCAGCTCTTTGGCTGTCACGGTGTCCTGCACTCCGGACAAGAACCTTCGTTCATGTGATAAAAGCGCTTTTTTGGCCTTACTGGCCAATAAAACTATCCAGATATAGACTATACGAATATGAGAATCAATGGAAGAAGAATAGGTCCAACCGTAGCTTTAAAAAAACGGCCTTAGTCACCACTTACCACAGAGGAATGTCACATATCAATACTTGCCTTTCTCGGGTGCTGGTGGTGTTGTTGTTGTTCCCTCTCACGCCGTACATGCGTGAGCGTTTTTGGACAGCTAAATTCCGCAATCCGCGTCGGTTTACGCTGCTTCCACCGGTCAACAAAGGTCGTTATCTATTTTTGGCCTATAAACTGTTTAAGGTAAAGTCTCTTCAGCAACAAATATGCAATTCCTGGCATTCTTTCGAAGCGAACGCCCATCTTAGTGTGAAATTCTCCGTCGTAAACGTGGCACATTGTTGCCTGTCTATCGCGTCAGCGGGGGCGGGTGGTTGGGCCTATCGTAGTCTTGCCCCGCACTAGTGTCAGTATTGCTTCTGTTAACTCCAGGGGCCGGTGGCGGGCCCAAGGGCCTCGAATATTCATTGTCGTCTTCGTCGCGCACGACCCTCGTGCCGGTGTGGTCCATGTCCAGAATGGGGTAACCATTAGTGTTGGAGGTTGTACGCTGGTGGGCATTCTCAGGAAAAGCTGGTCCTTTTGCGTTTGGGTTCGGGTGATAAGTCCCGTCAGCTGCGTAGTAACCCATGTCGTCGGCATTGGCAGTTTCCGTGTACGTTGGCACATATGCGTTGGGCAAATCGGGGTCATTTCTCGTCGGCTGATTATACTGGCCTTGAGATTGAAGATACGAGGGGGGAGTCATCCATCGTGTACCATAAATGGGCTGGGCTCCTCTCTGGGTTCTCTTCTTGTTGACTCGTATTGTCCCAATGATACATATGATGATCACCACTGCGAAAATGGCGAAAAACGCCCACCGGGCACCTCCTGACCAGTCGGAGGTGTAGTAGTAGGCCCTTGCATGAAGCGAGTGTTTATCAGGGAGTAATGCTGGCATTTTAATGTTTAATATTTCTTCTTCTTTACAGTGTGAAGATCTCTTCGGGTGCGGGGTTGCTCTGGTGGGGACCCTAGAATGTGTGGAGGCCTGGCACGATTAAGTGAGTGAGTGTAGTCGATGGCAGAGGAGAAAATACCAAGGATGTACTAGAGAAGCTAGGCTTGATGTGGTTTTGTAAAAAGCCCTGGGATGTTCGATTTCTTTTTCAGTCGCCGACGGTTTTAAAAAAAAAAGTTAGAGTCACCACTTCGCCAAGACTTCGCCCACACCTTACGATGGCTCACATATATGCAGGAACATTGCCCCTCTGAAATTTGTGTGGCAAGGCCAAGAACAGAGTGAATCTAACCACTTTGCGGAAATTACAGCAATTTGTTTCTCTTTGGAATGTTTCGATTGCATTCAGTATTTTCCTTCTCGTTTTTTAACAGCTAAATCCTGTGGACACAATGTGTCCTTTCGTGTTCTGATCATTGTTGTTCCATACAGCTTTCATCGAAGCATGGCGTGCGACCCGTATCGTATTCGGGGGCGGCTTGAATTAAGCGGCTGTCCTATTTTCTGCGGGCCCGGCACCGCGCAGCCGCACACTTCCGGTCTTCTTCCTGTTCGGTTTTTTGAATTTTAATTTGCTCCGCCCCTCCAGCAATACTTACTTCAAAGTTACTTGGTGCACTTCCCCAAAAGGTATTTTTTGAGATGAAAGAAATGAATGTTCTTCTTTCTGAATACTTGTAGACTATCATCAACTAATTTCTTTTGCTTCAATATCCTATTCACCGAATATTATCGGCTATTCTGGATCTCTTGTTTCTGCTGCACACGGCTCTTTCGCACGTACTTGCCATTGCACTTACAAGTACCTTGCTTGACTACCGCTGACAACCCAGGATGTAAGCATCAAGCCGAGACAGTGTTGTTTATCTCAGACCAAAACAATCAACTACCTTTGTCAAAGTTACTTCGTTCTTCTACATTCATCGAACTATTATACCTTGTGCAGCTTTTAGTACCTCTTACAGAACTCTGCTTGTTATATTTCTTTATTTATTTTTGCAGCCAAAACTGCACCATGAAATTTCCGATCAAGTTGAAAGCCATTGACCTGATCTTGGAAAGTGATACCGAAGAAAACGAAAACCCGGAGGAATATGTATCTGAGACATGTATTTCTTTAGTTCATAAGCCATCGTATGTATCAGAAGTATGGATCAGCGAGTATTTCTAGAACTCATTTTACTCACCATTCAGCCACAATAGCCGCCAGCCGGTGGAGATCATTGAGGAGGTTTGGCATCAAATGGCTATAGCGGACCAGCAACATAGCGAAGTTGTGCTTCAAATTGGAAACACTTCCAAAAAGCGCTCGTTGTTCCCTTCTGAACCGTCGGGATACTTGCGTGGATTTTCCGAAACAGAGAGTCTGGCAATCCGTTTCACTGCAATTGTTACTTCACTTAGACTGATCATCCAAAACTTGAGAACAAAGAGCTTTACAACCCTCAGAGATATATATTATCGAGACGTGACAGCATACCAAGGAAGTCAAAGAAGGCTGGATGACTCTTTGAAATTAATTTGCTCTTCTTTGAAAATGTCCTTAGAGAGGGACCTCAGAATAAACCCTTCACCAAAAGGTCTCATTTTTGGTGGCCCTAAGATTACCCTCACTTTGGATGACAGTACTGTTCTTTGTTTGAGCTATGACAACGAGTGCTCATTGGTACCGATTTCAGTATCTGAAGCGTCAGTTATGAATGCTGAAGGTATCGAAGCGATCATAATCACTGAGAAGGAGGCTGTTTTCAAGTCTTTTGGTGCTTTTTTAAAGCTGTCGGGCATTGAGAGCAACATCATAATGGTCACGGGAAAGGGGAATCCCGACAAAGCTAGTGTTCGCTTTGTCCAAAGTTTGCGAAAGTCTTTTCCGAATTTACCAGTAATTTTATTTGTGGATTCTGATGTTTATGGGCTACGTATATTGTGGACTTACATCACTGCTGCTGGAGGCCCAAACTCTAAAATCATCTTTGCTGGTGCGTTTCTCCTTGAATATGACCGCGGATGCTTGACGCTTGCGCGAAGAGAATGGAAGCTCATGATGAACTTCCTCTTGGAGCTCTGTACATATGAAACAGAGCAAATGGGATGCACTGATCATATAATACGTCTAATCAAAAGAGAATTGACCCGAGCAATGATGCTTGGTAAGAAAGCAGAGCTAAACGTCATGTGCGACTCATCGAAAGACGATAGCTTGAAATCTTATATGTGGATGAAGATCGCGCATGCATTACGTGACAAAACAAAACGTGATCCGGCAATGTGCACGCCCGACAAATAAAATCTCCTGAAATTCTCCCGGTTGTTGCTCGGACGATTATCCCCAATACCACATCGAAATGTCTTACACTACCCGTCAAATTGGTGCTGCCAACACATTGGATTACAAGGTCTACATTGAGAAAGATGGAAAGGTTGTCTCTCCCTTCCACGACATTCCCTTGTACGCCAACAAGGAGAAGACAATTCTTAACATGATTGTCGAGGTTCCTAGATGGACCAACGCCAAGTTGGAGATCTCCAAGGAGCAAAAGTTGAACCCAATTATCCAGGACACCAAGAAGGGCAAGTTGAGATTTGTCAGAAACTGTTTCCCTCACCACGGTTACATTCACAACTACGGCGCCTTCCCTCAAACTTGGGAAGACCCTAACCAAGCCCACCCTGAGACCAAATCTAAAGGTGACAACGATCCTTTGGATGTGTGTGAGATCGGTGAGCAAGTTGCTACCGTTGGTCAAGTCAAGCAAGTGAAGGTTTTGGGTGTCATGGCCTTGTTGGACGAGGGCGAGACCGACTGGAAGGTTATTGTCATTGATGTCAACGACCCATTGGCTTCTAAATTGAACGACATCGAAGATGTCGAGACCCACTTGCCCGGGTTGTTGAGAGCAACAAACGAGTGGTTCAGAATTTACAAAATTCCAGACGGAAAGCCCGAGAACCAATTTGCCTTCTCTGGTGAGTGCAAGAACAAGAAGTATGCTGACGAGATCGTTGCCGAGTGTGCTGAGGCTTGGGAAAAATTGATCAAGGGATCCACCAACCCAGGTGACATTGACCTTACCAACACAACCTTAACATCTACTTCCACATTCTCCGAAGTTGCTGATGTTCCTGAGGCCTCTCCTCTTCCGGCAGTTCCAATTGACAAGTCTGTGGACAAGTGGTTCTTCATCTCTGGTGCCCATTAAGCTGTATATGTATATATATATACATATTTATATATATTTCTCCAATATTGAAGTACAACCCAACATCATTTCGTGCAATGTAGTTCAACATCATTTTTTTTCTTTTGGTGACAGGCGCACCTGAGCTTTTACGCGCACATTTTTCATTGTCTTAGTTGGTCACCATTGATCTCTCTGGCCACATGGACATAACTAAGCAATATTCTGGATTTTCTACAGATGAAGAAAATTCTGCGGTTTTTGACATTGAAAGTTTGCTGAGTACGCTCGGGCTTTCGACTGTTGATCTTATAAACTTGGCCCGGACATGTGATCGACACACAGCGGACACCTTAGGCTCAAGATCTGGCATATCAAGTGAGGAAATACTACGACTTCTAGAAGAAGTCAAGCAAGCCTTCAAATCAGAAATGATGCCCGTTCGGAGCGTCTCTAAGAAGCAATACATACTGACAAACCTTCCTGGATTAGATAAGTCTTTGCTGGGCGGAATCGCTCTTGGGCAAGTCACTGAGATATTTGGAGCCAGTGGATGTGGCAAGAGTCAGTTCTTGCTTTCACTTGCCGTGAATGCTATAAACCTTGTTGATTCTGCAAGCAGCTCGTGTATATACATCTCGACGGAATCGTCCTTGGAAAGCAGGCGCCTAAGCAGTTTTAGTACTGGTGTTCCAGGAGCGTTAGATAAAGTTTCTTGTATCTATTGTCCTGATCTCGAACACCTCGATCACATTTTATTTACTCAACTTCCACTCAAATTAAGAAAAGAAAAGAACAAAGGAAAGAATCCTAGGTTGGTTGTCATTGACAGCATAGGGCACCATTTGCGGGCTGAAGATAGTCATCTTAACTCGCTGTCGTTTTTGCGCAGTCAAATAGCGTGGCAAGAGCAGCAACTACTGAGCGTACCAATGTACAACCAAGAGAAGTCGAAGTTTGACTCCATAACAAATCGGTATTTGAAAGGAGACGCTCGCTTCCGGAACAGGACCTCAAGAAAGTATTATTTATTCACGTTGTATAGTCACTTGCTGCAATTAGCAAGAACGTTCAACGTGGCATTGGTGTTGTCGAATCAAGTCAGTGATGTTATAGACCAGTCTGACGAAGACTCCAACCTTAAAAGCGCTCCTAGCCATGATGATCCTTTACTCTTTGATTTCCAAGTGGGGACCTTTCTGGGTTGGAACGCGGATTTCTATAGCGTGAAACCGAATCTTCAAGAAACAGGGCATCGCAAGAGAAACGCTGAGGATAGTTTTTGTGAGTCTAAAGAATTACAAGAAACAGTTTCGCAGGAGAATGTACTTTCCACCCGACTTGGCCCAAAACGAAAAGTGCCAGCAATGGGTTATGCGTGGTCGAAGCTCATGGCGCACCGCATTCTACTATGGAAATGTTATCAGCCAGAATACGAGCGCAGTCGTCAAGCAGACTTGGTATGCCATGTAAATGGAGGGCAAGAAAAAGGGCAAGACCAAGTCGATCCAGATTCGAAAAATCAAGAATCAAAAAATCAGAGTAGCGAAAAAAATCTCAAACATCTGACTGAAGTTTCTCAAAATACTGTCTCTGATTTGGTGATGACAGGTTTTAAAATCCGGAGGTTTGCTAGGGCAGTCCTGTGCGACGCGCTTGCTGGTAGTGCTACTGCCGAATTCGAGATAAGCCAGACAGGCATTCGCGAGGTGCATGGAGACGGAATTGATGTTGTCTGATGCGCACGTGACCCGAACGTGGGCACGCACCCACAAGCATGCTATCATATTGGAAAAACAATTACACCAAGACTTGGGAAAATTATCTAAATTCTTTGGAGTTTGCTCGCTAGTTGTTCTTATTCAAGAAAAAAGGAAAACATTTGCACCCTTTACGCTATTTTGAGGCAAAACTTACCACTGCGCAGGAAACATAGCACTGAAATATGAAGTTTATTGACGAGGTTGATATTGAGTTGGTCAACCAGGAGCTAAATTTCCATACCCCCGACAACAACCTCATAATAAAAGGTGGATGTGACCTTTTTACAACAAAGGCCATCGGATCCGACCGAAAGTTGTTTAAAACTATCGACAAGCATTTGGACCAGATAATGGAGGACCAGCAGTTGTCCCAATCGATTGAGAGAGAGAGAAAGCAATCAGTCAACTCTCTCTTTGGGAGCAGTGCATCTCCTCCCCAACCAAACTTTTTGAGACGCGGCAGTCTGGCGCGTAACCTGTTTGATAAAGAAAGAGGCTTGAGTAATCTTCTGCTGGGTTTCAGCAAATCGGATGAGACTTTAGCTGAAAAGAAGTCGCATGTATTCAAGACCATAGACTCCCCTGTATTGGACCAGGCTGCCAACGAATTTGCCGTTGATGAGTCCCCATTTGGCCCGTTGAAGAGCACAACTACGAGGAAAACCTTTGCTTATCTAATTGCAATTTTGAACGCGACATATCCTGACCATGACTTTTCCAACTTGCAACCCTCGACCGAAAATTTCTATCGTATTGACTCAGCTGAAATCTTGAGGCATCGCTTCAATAGCATTATGGTTTCTCTTGGGAAAAAGGAGGACTTACTTACTTGGGTGTGGGACACGATCAATGCATACATGGACCTTATACCCCCGCGCTCCCCCACATTAGCTGCCCAAGGTGGCACAGGCTCAAGGAAAAATAGTTTTACCAATATGGGTCAGGCTGGCTCTCCTGGACAGATTGACTCGAACACCCTTTTTGGAGATGCGGCTTGTAAAATATACGAGTTCCAACCATCTGATCAGTCAATACTAGAGGATTTGCATCACCCATACCAAACGCTATGGTCAAATTATTGGTTTATTTACAATAAGAAGAAGAAACGAGTGTGTTTTCTCTACTTAACCGCTATCAATCGAGGGCACTACCTGCAAATCAACAGAAGAAGCACTCCACCTGTCGGCGAATATTCTAGGGTTTCCAGGAGGCAACGTGCACGTAATGATGAAGAAACCTGTGATGATGACTATGACGGAAATCTCGATGATGCCTCGATGATGGGCGAAGATGATGAATCACTTAATGATGACGTGATGGGAGACATTGAAATATAGCCTCGGTGAGTACTTCACGGTCTCCGAATAATACCCTTTATTCTTCTTTTGTATGAGTGAATTTAAGCATCTCCGATACAATCATTAAACTGTGTGCTAATTTACTCATTCGCAGGATGTGCTAAGTTGCGTGATTATAAAAATTCTTGTGGGTCGGAGATAACGGTTGGCCGCATGAGAAAGGAATGCGCGGAAGCACGACAACTCCGGGCTCGCAATTTAAACCGTCATGAAGCCCTTATTTCTTTCAACCAACATAGCACCATGAGGCTTTTTGCTCCTACCGTAATATGTTCAGTTCTCGTGGCAGCGGCATCTACGCAAAATCGACTCTTTCTCCAACAAGACAAGTTGCCCCTGTTTCCAAGCGTTGCTGATGGAGCGAGAGTTGCCAGGACACTAGTGAACCGAGAATCATTAATGAATGTAAATACCATCCAAATAGGTGCGGACTCGGAGAAGGTCCCTGTTTCTTCTATGGAATATTATGCAGATTGTGACAATGATGGTAATCCTTACTGGCTTGTAATCGACATTGGGACTCCGGCAAAAAATATTGCTCGTGGCTCTTCCTATTCGTTTTCGATCAGGGCAGGTGATCACCCGTTGAAGGAGCACGTAAACGAGAAGTATCCTGGTGGTATTCAAGCATCCCCAGCTGGCTCTCCACGGCTTACTTTAAAGGGGAAAATCGTGGACTTGTCCAATGCTTCCATAAAGAGTCTATCTGAGTTAGAAACATGTTTTGTCGAAAGACACCCGGACTCGAAATGGTGGCTTCCTCTGAATAAAGACTCTCCACACAAGTCGCACTGGGTGAAAATAATGGTTGAAGATGTATTCATCATTGGTGGGTTTGGAGACCGAGCTTTTATTGGTTCTGTTTCTGGAGATCAGTACCATGCTGCTGAAATCATTTAATAGTTCTGATGCGGTTGTGAGTGATTAGTATGTGCGTATGGTTGATCTTGCTACGTATGAGAGTTGTTTTCTGGTCTAGTAAACGAACGAAGAAAGGAATAGTGAAAGAAACCTCGCTTACACATACGAACCTAAAAATCTCTCTTGATGGTCTGGGCTTTAGTTTGCTCGAGTACATTCTGATGTAGTAATAGTAGACAATCCGCATCCAATATACTTTGCAGCCATACAATAGTTCATGGGAATCGTGGCTTCCGACCTTTTATTGTCAACAAGTTAGACATAAAGATCACCAAAATATGCTTGAAATATGCTTGATTCGCTCTTCTCTTCCAAGAAATTCGAAAATAATAAAATATAACCCTCCTTGTAGGCTGATTCTAAGATGCCCATTACACTTCTCTTCCCCATAATTCGCGCAGCTTTCGCAGTGCGTAAGTATATCACTTCAAGTTTTATATAACCACGAGGCCACACCCGCGATCAAGCAATTTATCAAGAAACCGAGATAATTACTCTCTCATTCATCTTCAAC
Organism: Metschnikowia lunata; assembly: GCA_030583235.1. Classification (NCBI taxonomy): domain Eukaryota; kingdom Fungi; phylum Ascomycota; class Pichiomycetes; order Serinales; family Metschnikowiaceae; genus Metschnikowia; species Metschnikowia lunata. The sequence goes on along the minus strand of JAJMHP010000004.1, from coordinate 293,821 downwards.
ATTATAGTATGTTCAGGAGAAGTACAAGGGCAAGAAATCCCTTTTTTATGGGGCGGAGGAATGGCTTTGCCACAAGGAGTGAATTCGATCCGCCAAGAGGCTTCGACATGAGATTCAAGCCATATAAAGCACCCTTTTTCAGCTGGAAACTTGTCGTGGGACTTGGAGCGGTGGGGGCATACTTTGCCTATAGTGAAGTCTTGTTTGAAAAATATGCTCTGTTTACAGAAGTCGATAAAAGTGGACTACTTCCGGTACAGCTAGAATTCAAGCTAAAGACTTTACCCATCTATCAACAATTGACTAAAACCGCCCGCGGTGAAGACTGGATCATGATGAAATCTTATGAGAACCTCGATCGAAACGTTTTAGAGAGCAATGGTGATAAGGGCACAATAGTACGGGTAGATCAGGCAGTGAAGAATGAGGCTGAGTATGAAAAGAACAGCTTGACCAGCCACACTTTGGCCCAGCCCGGGGGCATTGCTGTCACGCCAATCATTTTCCATAATCGGAAAACTAACGAAACAATAACCATTGTACACATGGGATACCGGTTGTGTGGCTACCCTTTTATTGTCCACGGTGGAATGTTGGCAACTTTACTCAATGAGACTTTCAAGCGAAACGCATCCTTGCGTCATGACGCCAACACTCAATGGGGCTTCTTGAAAGATGACTACAAAGTGGAAGATCTTACAATTAAGTACCGAAAGCCCGCTTTGGCCAACCAATTTTTTGTGGTGAAAACGGAAATAAATTCAAATGTAACTCCATATGGTTCAAAGGGTGAGGAGAAGACTGGAGAACCAGTGACATATAAAAGCACTATTGAATCTGAAGATGGATATGTCTTAGTAGAGGCTTATGCTACCCTCAGAAATACCGGAAGAGCCTCTCAAAGGCTAAGTCAGGGGAAATCGACTAGCCGTTGGGCACTCTTTTGAATCGAGGTCGGGTCACGTGATAAGATCGAGATGGGTGAGACTGAAGTTGGTGGGTTTTTTTCTGAATCTCGATCGATGAATGCGTTCTTCCCAGTACATCTGACCCATGTCTGACCCGAAGAGCGTTTCTGATCTCGAAACGAAAATTGAGGTGGTGAAGATAAATGACAGCGAAGCAAGTCAAGACTCTCCAAATTTCGTGCCCCATGAAAGACAAGCAGTGGACGCAGTGATTGATCTTTGGAAGGAAGACCCATCCACTGAGACTTTAGGTGCTGGTAAGCTCTATGCAATTGTGAAGAAAAAGCACCCCAATTGGGTACTCTCCGAAAAGAGACTCAAAAGCTTGCTTAAAAAGTTTGGCCTTTTGCAAACAAACGACGCAACTCAGTTCACATACGCTAACGAGATCACGTCGGAGACTACTCCCGAGTTCACGCTACCGGAAAAGGTAAATTTGGTTTTGACTGCCAAACGGGGAAAAGCTTTATATGCAAAGAAGCCTCTAAAGCAGGGTGAGTTGATTTGGGAGGAAAAGCCTTTGTTTCTTGTTCCCCTGTTGGCTCATTATGAACTCGTCGTTCTGGGCAAAGCTTGTACAAACTGTGGTAAAATGGGCAATGATACATCACGTGCTATTGGAGGTGCCGCTGTCTTGCGTGGATTGGATTGCAGCGTTTGCCCTGAGATATGGTGTTCTCTGACATGCAAGCAATCGAATCAAACAACGCATGCCTCCTTGAGACATGGGGGCCGCTCCACGCGGAAAATTATTGACCCAGAAGCATTCCATATCTTGACTGAATATTGTATCAAAGAGCAGTGGAATGCATTGTATGCCATCACTCTTATCTACGCGGAATGTCTACTTGACAAGACCGGAGTAAAGGGAAAGCAGTTCAAGGCAATGGCAAGGGTGTCGCAAAAAGTTAGATATAAAGCCCTCAATTCATCTGCTGGGGCGTTTGACTCCCTTCAGGGGGGTGCTTTGTTCGTTGAGGAACAGCAGGAGACGTTGTGGGAAGAAGGATTCAAGCTTTTTTCCCAAGTGTTCCCCTCAGCATCTCCCAAGGAGCTTCACTACGACGAGTTTTTGTGCATGATGGGTACTTACAACATCAACAACCTCGACTCGAGTATATTTCTCACTCAATCCCACTTGAATCACAATTGTGACCCAAACACCAATGTGGAGACCTCAGTGAAAAAGTATGAAGGTCTCAAGGTTTTTGCCGCTCGCGATATCAGAGAGGGTGAAGAGCTTACAACTACTTATGTAAATCCTTCGCACACCGTTCAGCAAAGGCAACGGGAGCTTAGGGTGAATTGGGGTTTCCTCTGCAAGTGTCAAAAGTGCAAGGACGACTTGAATGTACAACAACGTCGGAAATCAAGTTCATCTTCTCTGCAAAAAGAGCGGTCGGATATCAAGAAGCTTCTCGAAGAGACGGGGAGGGAACTTGGCAGCGGAAATGAGCTTGAGATTCCCTTAGACTACAACGGGGAACGCAGGAAATCCGTGCGCTTTGACGAGAAAGTTGTAAAGGTCACACAAGCGTAATTAATTTAGATCAGATAAAGCAGGGGTATTGATATTTTATTTAATTGTATATATGTGATTGTCTATGTACGGCTAGTTCTTTATAGTATGAGGTGGTGTACTGAGGCACGCTCAAAATGGATTCTTGACTGCGACTCGAAGTCAGTCAAGTTCCAACAGGTCAAATCATCTTCATTCAGCATATGTCTAAAGTGGCAAAGCAGGCTCTAAGGCGAGCCATAAAATTAAAAATCGGCCAAGTTCGAGTTGAGGAATTTACGGAGCAGTCGAAGAATGTTTGCGATACCTTGGCACGAAACCCACACTTCTGCAACGCTAATTCAGTCGGCATCTTCATGAGTATGCCTCAACTAGAAGTCGACACATATCCCATCATAAAACATTGCTTTGATCAAAGCAAGGTTGTTTATTTACCGAAATGTCAAGCGTCGGGCACCATGGGAAACACCATGACATTTCTTAGGGTGAACAACTTGAGCGACATCGATTCCCTACAGCCAGCAGGAAAATATAATCTCAGAGAACCAATGCATGGCGAAGATGTCCTTAAAGCTGGTAGAATTGATTTGATTCTTGTTCCAGGTGTAGCTTTCACACAACTGGGTCATCGGCTAGGTCACGGTGCAGGCTACTACGACAAATTCTTGACTGAGTTCAAACAAAGCTTCGGCCGTGTTCCATACCTCATAGGAATATGCCTTGCAGACCAGCTAGTCGAAACTGTTCCGACAGAGAACCATGATTGGAAAATGGATGAAGTTATCGTGGGAGATTCAAAGAAATTGCAAGAAGCGTGAATTCACGGGGCCAAAATCCCAATCATGCAACTTCCCAACAACCTCTCGGGGTTAACCCAACTGTGGTATTTGTTGAATAGGCTAGTTCCATCACGGCCAGCGCATTTCATAATCTCCTCCACTCCACCTGGATGAAAATTGACGTAGGGTGTAATGTTGTAAACTTTTCCATTTATACATGTCCAGCAATCTCCTTGAGTTGAGTGTTGTTTTAACTCGCTCTTAGGGATCCGAACATATGGGGCCGGTGGTGTTTCGGGGTTGACCCCACGTAGTTCATGTAGAGGTGTCTTCTTCGTTAGAGCTGCCCAATCAAGCGGCGAGTGGCCTGGCGAGAGCACTACTTTTTTCCGGCTCATCTGTCTTGAAGGCACGCTCAAAGACGAGCCAGAGATTGGTGCTCTCTGAGAAGAATTTGGGCTGGGAAACATGCCGTGAAAAAGATGATTTGTGGGCGAGCATGCTTGCCTGCTAGCTTGAGATCAGTAATCCTCGCATCACGTGCAAGGTACTGCACTTTAACTCTTAACCAGGTTCCCGTCGTTTCTTTCAAAGTAGAGCATGTAAACGCTGGTTGTTTCGAAAAGCACAGCCGATCTGGTAACCTCTGTCACATGCGAGTCGCCTATGCGCCAGTATGGACTCTTAATCAACGATGGGATTTTCTTCAATTTGACCCTTGGGGTGTTTTTGGGCACCTTGCAAAACTTTTCCATCAGCTTCTGAATGTCCAGTGCCTTCGGTCCCTGGAAATAGTCAACTTCATCGACCATGACCTCAGCGGGTGTAGCAAGCCCTGAATGTATGATCTCCTGTAGATTAGCCTCCGTTGGGTCAGCTTGCAAAATTGAAGGTCTGCGTCCCATCATGGCAGAGAATTTCCTTCTAAAAGTACTTCTGTCGCTGTCCTCAGTTTCTTGCAGATCTGTTGTAGACACTGATTGTGATCTATTCTCATTGGTACCCTCAGCCAATTCGCCGGTAAAGTTTTCGATTTGGGTAAGCAACTCCTCGTCAATTTCAGGAGACAATTTGATAATCTTACCTTCGACATCCTTAACGAAAAGAGGCTTTCTTTTGTAGCATTCATAGTGGCCTTGAGTATGAGACCCCTGATGTCTGATGATTGACTTGAGGCGGTATTTGTAGACGTTGTTCTCGCTGAACTCAAATTTGCTAAAGTGCTTGATCAAGTTTCTTTGTTGGTCTTCGGTTATAGGAGCGCGATTGAATGTTTCAGCTTTACCTTCGGTCGTTACTGACTGAGCGACACTAGCAACTGAAGCAAGAGAAACGGATACTGAGTCTGATTCCGAGTCTGAGAATCCCAGGCCTTGGGTATCCCCGTCCGAGCTCTCCAAGTGATCAGTCTCCTCCCCTTCGTCTCCTTTCAACTCCACGTCTTCTTGCTGCACATTCTCGTCTTCCATATCGTTCACATCGGTGGTCAAGATACGAGTTTTCGGATCTTCGGCATAGTTTTCGTCGTCTGTATTGATTTGGAACTTTTGCAAGTCTTCGAGAAATTTCTCGTCAATTGACAACGAGAGCTTGTCGCTAAAGTTCACTCTGCAAGGGTTACGGCTCACAGTGACACCATCGAACGCCGAACGAGACAAGTGAATCCCAAAAACTTTAGGAGGTTTTAAAATATGTGTTTGACGGTAAACAGTGGAATTAACCGTCAGAATATCCAACCCTAGCTTGTTGTACTCGGATACGTACTTCTCGAGCTCTGGTTTCAAGTCTTCGTTGATAAATAAGCGATCGTCTTCATAGTAAGGCATCAACTCCTTGACAAGTGCCTCCTCCTCTTCAGGGTTCAGTTTACCTTGATCCTTCCAGCATCTCTCATTCTCGAAGATCTTATTCAATCTGCATCTCAAACAGTGGTACTCGGTGATTGTCTCGGACTCGTTTTCATCGAGTAAAGTACTCAAATCAGTACTGATTTCCTGAGGTGGGTGAAGAGTCAACATCAAAAATGGGGTAATGTTTGGTTTGGATACAAAAGAGCAGGTCAAACACTTCATTTGGGAAAGAACCAATCCGCCAAAGGGAAATTCGGGAAATTCAGCGACAGCAAGACTCTGGGAAGTGGCGCCGTCTTTTGCAAAGTTCTCCTTAATATGCTTCAAGATTCTCCCACAAAGAATGTTCTCGGCTTCAAGCGTCTCGTTTATAAGCTGAGTCAACTCATGAGCATCATGCTGAGATCTAGACATTTTGGCTTCATAGATTCTTTCAATCTCATGAAGGAAGGTCCACACCGAAATCGTTCTTGAGGTCATTTGTGTCTCTTGCAACTTCTTGACTATTTTAGCAAGTGCGACGTGTAAAGTGAGCTTGAACAATTCCGATGCTTTCTTGGGAGACTTGTTTTGCTTCAAAGCTTTTGACCGCGACAACTTGGCAATACTTTCGGGCAACAAAACATCATCCAAGTCCAATCCCAAGTCATCTACAAGCTTTAAAACATTTATGTACGCCTCCATCATTTGGTTCAAGTAGTCAGTCAACCCGGGCAATGCCGAGTATGCCTGGACACTCGAATTGGCAAAACAGTCGTTTCTCATGTTAATAAGCCCTGTGGTATGCTTGTCTGGTCTCTTTTCAAACATGTTGTCGTTGTTGTTGGCAGATCTGAGTTTTGGAAGCGATGGCAATAAAACGTAGCAAGATAACGAAGCAGCGACAAGTCCAAAGAGAAACGAACGTTTTTGGAAGAGTCTTTGGGTTTTTTCAAGAATTGAGAGGCTTTGTTCTGCTATTGGTAAACTTGGTTCGTGTTTGCGTGGAAAAAAGCCGTAACTGGTAAGGATATCAAGAAATTCCATAGCAGGAATCAAGATAGCTTAGAAAGCTTTTCGGCGAGCCAATTGCCCCACCTTCGGGCGAAAGTGCGTCGCGAACTCGTGCCGGAACGCAGGGCACAACATGTGAACATGATGCAACACGCTTTCGAAAGCAAATTGTCTGGCACTTCCGGCACCGCACCCGAATCTAATCAACCGAGCCAGTCCTGGTTGTTGTCGAAAAGGATCATCGGATGATATCAGCTAATATTTCTTTTGTCAGTATTTTGAAAAGAAGTAGATTTATGGGCAAAGTTCTAGAAATATGAAATAATTGCTGCTTAAGATTGCATTTATAATTTTTTCCAAAGCTATTTTTCTTTCGTAAAAAGTTGTGCTTCCCTGACGTCAGTCTACAGATCGCGGGCACAGAGCATTTTCCGAAAAAGCCATAAAATTAAACAAAACAACCCTGAGGTATCCGGAAGGAAAAGCGTCCATATTTCTTTTTTTTCTTCTCTGTTCAAGATAAGAAAAGTGAAAAAGTTTCATCTCCCATTGACATACTTATATCAATCTAAAGAAACCGATCAAATTAGTAGAGAAAAGAAAGGCTTCCTTCTTGAGGTCTCTCACTTGACAATTGTGCAGGTAAGCTGATCAAACAAGAGGGGTTGTTCTTGCCTCAATCCACCAGATACTGGGATGACTAAATGTGCGGTTTCCGTAGTTTGTTGTATGTTTTTGAGTTTTTATTTCTAAGAAATATTTTTGACGGCAGAATGAACAAGATTGTAAACTTCATTATTTCCACCCCGAAATAAGATCAGAAAGTGCTCAAGCACGGACATGTTTTAAAAAAGGCCAACGCTCACAAGGTAAAGCAAGGGCGCGCGGATTTTGACGCTACTATACACGGACGACCTCAGACACTTGCGAGAATTAGAAGGTGCTTTCTAAAGTAAACCATCCGGTGTGATCAGTATATAATATATCCTTGAAGCCCCAAAGCGTGAGATATACGAGATGAAATTCTCGCACTCTCTACAGTTCAATGCTGTGCCAGAATGGTCATCCAAATACATCTCGTACACGACTTTGAAAAAGCTTATCTACTCCTTACAGAGAGAATCTTTGAGACGCCAAAACCAGGACCTTGAATCTTCTCATCTAATCAATAGTGAGAGCTCATCAACAGGCGATCCGGCCTCAGTATTCACAGCTGCTTTGGATAGTGAGCTCCACAAGATTGATGAGTTTTTCCGTACCCAACAAGCGTTCATTTACACGAATATAGACGACTTGGTCAGGGATATCGATGCCTTTGAAAGCGAACTAGAATCCACCGATTATGGAAATCCAGCATTTCCAAGACCTGGGTTAAAAAGACTGTCGCTGACTGCAGCCAATAATGTCCAAGACTTGAGACCAAGTAAAAGTGCAACCACGATGTCCGATAGCCGTCCACCTGTAACTACAGACCCTGACACAGAATACACTCAGGATGAAAATGACGAAGATGATGAAGATGAGGATGAGCACGAAGAAGAAAGTAACGAATTTAGAGTTGAGGGCTTTGAACAGCGTCCAATGAAGTTGACCAAATCTAAGTCAATCGAAAACTACCTCAAGTCACCAAATACCGCCGCATGGACGGCCAATTACAACTCTAAATCTGTTCCTCCACAGCTTGCTCTTCTTTCTGAATCGAGGGTAATCTTGCGCAAAAGAGTGATTGGTCTTTACACCACATTGTGTGAGCTCAAGAGTTTCGTTGAGCTCAATCAAACAGGATTCAAGAAAGCGTGCAAAAAATTTGATAAGTCGTTAAATTCTAACTTGAAGTCTGAGTATTTATCTAAGTTGCCCCAAACTTACACTTTCAAGGAGTCTACGATGAGTACAATCAATGAAAAGATTGATTCTCTAATCAAGCTTTACGCCTTGATTTGCAATCAGGATGACTTAGAGACTGCCAAAACAGAGCTCTCTATACATTTACGTGATCATGTGGTGTGGGAGCGAAACACAGTATGGAGAGATATGATAGGGTTGGAGAGAAAATCTCAGGCAGCAAACTTTAAAGGTGCCAAGTCTGTTAACTCGAACGAGAAGGATTCCTCAGGTTTGTTATCTTTTAACATGTCGCTCAGAAACCCCACAATCATCAAATTGGCCATCATCACAGGTGTCACAGTAATCTTGCTCAATTTGTCTCCTTTCGAAGACGTGTCCCAGAAAAACTGTTTTGCGTTGCTCGTTTGTGCTTCACTTTTATGGGCCACAGAGACGATCCCGCTATTCGTGACATCCTTATTGATTCCACTTCTCATTGTGGTCTTTGGAGTATTGAAGTACCCTGACGGCTCAACAATGGATACTGTTGATTCTTCCAAATTCATTTTATCCACAATGTGGAGCTCTGTCATCCTACTTCTTCTCGGTGGGTTCACTCTTGCTGCTTCGTTAACGAAATACCACATTGCGAAGCTCATATCGACCTGGGTATTGTCGAAGGCTGGTACGAATCCATCTGTTGTTCTTTTAGCAATCATGAGTATTGCGTTGTTTGCATCGATGTGGGTTTCAAATGTGGCCGCGCCTGTCCTTTGTTTCTCGTTGATTCAGCCGCTACTTCGGACGCTTCCCAAAGACTCAAAGTTCATCAACGCTTTGATCTTGGGCATTGCATTGGCATCGAACGTAGGTGGCATGGCTTCTCCCATCGCATCTCCACAGAACATGATTGCCATTGGGGCAATGGATCCACAGCCATCGTGGGGCCAATGGTTTGTCATAGCACTTCCAATATGTGTTTTGTCGTTGGTTGGTATTTGGATGTTCCTACTAATGTCCTTCAAATGCAACTCAAGGAATACGCAGCTTGTGCCAATCAGAACCATGGATGACAAATTCAGTGGCATCCAATGGTACATTGTGACGGTTTCCATATTCACTATCTTGTTGTGGTGTTTCGCGTCAAAATTGAAGGGCATTTTTGGAGAAATGGGTATAATTGCCCTCATTCCCATAATATTATTTTTTGGTCCTGGCTTACTCACTACAGAAGATTTCAACAACTATCCATGGAATATTGTCGTTTTGGCCATGGGCGGTACCGCTCTAGGTAAAGCTGTGGCCTCATCGGGGTTGTTGTCGACCATCGCCATTACAATTGAAAGGCAAGTGGAAGGATTTTCCTTGTTTGGCGTAACCTTGACTTTCGGCTTGCTAATTTTAACAATGGCTACATTTGTCAGCCATACGGTCGCAGCACTCATTGTCATCCCATTAGTCTCTGAGATTGGCAACAAAATGAGCGATCCTCATCCACGTATGTTGATAATGGCAAGCGCTCTTCTTTGTTCCGCTGCTATGGGATTGCCTACGTCTGGTTTCCCCAACGTCACGGCGATTTGCATGACTGATGAATTTGGAAAGCCATATTTGACTGTCAACACCTTCATCACACGGGGTGTACCTAGTTCTATCATCGCTTATGTGATCATTGTAAGTGTCGGATACGGGATCATGAAGTTGATCAATTTTTGAAATTTTCGTAATATGATATGACACCGGAGACCGCGTTAAAGCTGCACGAACAGAATATTTAAAACATTGAATCAATTATTCCCCGAAGCATTTAGCTTGTACTAGAAATATATGTCTTTAGCCAATAGACTACAGTAGATAAACTGGCAAAAATCTGTTGTTGATTGGCCATTAGTTCTTGGACGTCAATGACATGTATTTTGAGATAACTCGCTGACTGCTTGAGAGCGGCCAAAGCCTGTCCTAAAACATTAATCTTTAATGATGGGAGTTGCCGCTTAGTTGGATGTGTATCAAATCAATACACACAAGTTGCAAAGCCTATGTTGAACGCTTCACTAGTAGTCGAAGAATATTGACAGGAATGGCTGATTCTAATTGGGAGATCCTAGCTTTCATGCCAAATGTTGATGAGCACATTGCAGCGAGTTTGCCGACAGATGATTGGTTGCGCATTGGAGCTTAGCAGATATGATCAACTCAAATTCACATATTCACTCAGCAACCCACAAACGATCAACCTATTGCTACAGGTTCACCTTTTTTCAACCTTTCTAGGCCTTCCTTGTCTAAATCTGCGGATGCACTACAGATATCACACCTCAAGCGTTTTGAGAAGCTGAAAGGTATTAATGGGATGAAGAATAATGTAACCCAGTTGCTGGACCGTACAGCGTGAGCCAGCTGATTGTGGCATCTGTTACAGTAGCAGGCAATGTTGCCACCCTCGCTCAAAGGCTTGCTGTACTCGCGAACTGAATGTTAGTATATAAAGTGCCAGCAATACAACAAATAGCCTAGTACATACAACCGACTAAGAAGAAACAGAAATCCATATTATTATTACTCAAGGTTTTTGTTCCGCAATTTTTTTTGTGTCGAAGTTGATAAGTTTTCTGGGTTGAAAGAATTCGTTGCGTGGACGGCAAAGACAAGGATCACGATAGTCGCAATTTGCATGCCATTGCTATCGGTGTGCATGTAACTTCTGAGACTGAAATTGAATCTGCGGTTGTATTTTAGTTTGCGAGTTTCGGATTTTGAGCATTAATTTGAGGATAAGGCAAGAGCAATCCTATTACCATAGGATTTCTGACTACGCCTCTCTTGCTCATACTCAGTAGTTTCGGTAATTCTTGATCTTCCCGATTGGGATGTGTATGAGAGGAGATCCTGCACATTTGGCAAACTCCACACCATATGGAGGTGCGTAGATTTACATTCTCGGAACTGTGTCCAGCATTGAGTTTAAAGATAAGGGCCTAAAACAGTGCACCTTGTTAATAATGGGACCAGCGTCTCTCAAAAATCGCAATCATTGACGAATTTAGATAATTGAAATTTTCACATTTGTAAAAGGTTTTCACGCTTTTGTCCACAACATTGTGATGTCCGTCCGGCGTCATTTTGTTCGGAGTACAATCTTACACAATACATGAACGTATTTTTGCGCCGTCTTACTCTGTAAACATGAGAGATTGCAAAAGAACAAAAAGATGTGCTCTTAGGAAAAAATTCACATCTTTTCTATTTTTAGTTTGGCTTGATGTCAGTTGACGAGACTGTATCACAGTCTTCTGCTGATCGAATGACATGCACATTTGCGACGCGAACAGCAAGTAGGTGTCATGGAGTCTGCGTCTGCCTGTGACGTGAGGTGCAGCGCATGGAAATCCCGCATCCCAATTCCGTGGATAATCGATCCGAATAATTGGATGATTTGTATGGCAGATATAAAATCGCAACACAGTTGAGGCTCAAGGGAACATGTAATGTAAATATTCGCTATGCACAGGGACCAGCTAGGCAGATCCTTGGCATCTTATGGATATCGATTTCGGTTTCCATTATTATTTTGATGTATGGAAAGTGGAAAAAGGCGCTACTCACCAAGGTCCAATTGATTCAAAACGCACCCCACAAGACTGGTGATAAATCTATACTCAGAGCCCATGCTTATGCATCATGCTACTGACGCCGCATGTCAGACACAAAAGTGGAGAATTTTTTATTCTACATGCTTCTCACTCACCAATGGTATTTATTAATTATGAGGCTCATCTGCTGGACGGACACCATTTCAAGGCCGCAGAATTCTTCCACTCAAATGCACATGTCTCACAAGTGAAATACACGGAAGACCGAAACAATCAATGCAATTAAGACCCCTTACTGTCTCTGCTCTATTTAGTCTGTTGCGACCTTGTCTGAGTAACTCTTGTAGTTTTTTCAAAAGGCAATAATAGGCGTACGCGCAAAGCGGGGACCATCCGATCTGCACGAAGGAGCCGAATTGCCTGGTTTCTCCAGATCATCCTTGGAATTGGAAGCGAATATACGACCGAATACTGCACGAGCCTGCACCAGAGCGGGGCAGGGGGGGGGATTAATACATACGCGGTAGGGATATTGGTGTTCGAAGTATTTTGCGGCCGGCTTGAACTTCCGACACGGAAAACAAATGAAATAAAGATTATAAAATCTACCCAAAACTTCGTCTTTCGAGACCTGAAATTGTACAAATCTCTCATAAATACACATAAAAATGTCACGCTCCTTCAGTTCTTCGTTAGAAAGTGAACTAGTAAGAGACCACAATGAGCATGCAGTGAGACCTCCAAGGTTCACAACAAAATCAGTCGAGAGATATATTCTGACAAGGTTCACTAAACTAGTTGTAACAAAGGAGGAGAGACTGCAATACACATGGGGTGAAATTCTTAATCCATTCGGAGAGTTGAGACAAATGACCCTAAGAAACTGGAATTTCTTTCTCATGGGCTTTGCAGCATGGGTTTGGGATTCAATCGACTATGTTGCAGTCAACCTAAATGCCCCAAGCTTGGCTAAAGACTTTGACGTTAGTATTAAGGATATTACTTGGGGTATCACTGTTGTTCTAATGTTGAGGTCAGTGGGTGCTTTGATTTTTGGGTATCTTGGCGACAGATACGGTAGAAAGTGGCCTTACGTGGTAAATTTGGCCTTGCTCGTGGTTTTACTCGTAGGAACTGGATTCGTGCAAACGTTTCAACAGTTTTTAGCGGTGAGATCTCTTTTTGGAATTGCCATGGGTGGCGTCTTTGGATTTTCTTTTGCAACATCTATTGACGACTCGCCTGTAGCATGCAGAGGTGTGTTATCTGGTATTTTCCAGCAGGGGTACAGCGTGGGGTATATTTTGGTTGTGGCGTTCAACCGTGCAATCACATACAATTCCCCATACAAATGGAGAGCGCTCTTTTGGTTTGTTGCATGCCCTCCAGTTCTTTTGATTGCTTGGAGGTTGTGCCTTCCAGAAACAGACACATATCGTCGTCAAAAGGCGGACGCTGAAGCCAAAAGGAAACTTAATGGCCATCTCAAATGGTACCAAGTGAGTGATGATACAAAATTCACGCTTAAGACCTATTGGCTTATCATCATATATTGTGTCGTTTTGATGGCTGGCTTCACATTTATGTCTCATGGTTCGCAGGATTTATACCCTACGCTTCTCACGAAACAGCTTGAATTTACACCTGATATGTCCACAGTAACCAACATTGTTGCTTATGTTGGAGCCATTGTCGGTGGAATTATTTGTGGACACTCATCTACTTTTATAGGGAGAAGATTCACCATCTTGTTAGCTGTGATATTAGGTGCAGCCGTGATTTACCCCTGGGCGTACTTGAGGACCTCTGCCATCAATGTGGGTGCTTTCTTCATGCAAGCAGCTGTGCAAGGAGCTTGGGGCGTAATTCCAATCCATTTGTCCGAACTTTCGCCACCAGCAAATAGAGCGTTGATTACCGGTTTAACCTACCAACTTGGTAATTTGATTTCTTCTGCTTCCTCGACAATTGAATCTACAATCGGAGAGAGATTTCCAATTGTCACCAAAAACGGGGAGCATGGATATGATTACTCTAAAGTTATGAGTATATTCATCGGTTGCGTATTTTTTTACGTTTTCATTGTTGTTCTCTTCGGTCCAGAAAATAGAAATGCCGACTTTGATGTGGATAGGGATACTATCTATGAACAAGACGTTAATGATGATGAGCACGAGGTCGATCTTGAGTCATTAAAGGGCGAAGAATTGTTTGTGGAGCATGCGTCAAAAAGTTAGATACCTTACTAATCGTATAGGAGTTTGGGTACGAAATTTTGAAATGACTAATGAGTTGTTGGCGTTGAAAATAATCACAAGGAAAACTCTTAATTACACATCACGTGATCGATCTCTTTTTCGGTTTGGCCGGATTTTCAATTCATTTCCAATTTTGACCATATCTTACTAGACAAAAACATTAAAGTTAAACACTAAATCGTCTCGAGAAATCAGAAGGAGTCTAACATCTTTGTCCTGTGAAATGTCAGATTACAGTATATTTCTATCTTGTCCGTGCATATAGCACTCGATAAGAAAGCTGGTGCCACCCTCTCTCTTAAATAATACGCTACAAGTCACTGCCATATATTGCCCTTTCTTTCACGACTATCCAGAAATGACCCCTGATTCGCAAACCATACCAAAAAAATCTAATGCCAAAGCTGGCAGGACCCAATCTCTGGAACTGTCACACAGACTCATACAATTGACTACGTCCTCTGAACTCTACTGGTTCTCAGGACATGTGGCGAGTATAATTTGTTTTGCACTTTGGCAATTATTTGGCTTTTTTAGCAAAAGAGAGGCCCAGAGGTTTTCACGTCTCACTTTAATTTTCCAGCTTGTGTCTTACGGAATTGTTATCTGGAAATCAGTATCCTTTCCTAAAACTGGCAGCATGATTCAGCTTTTGCGCAATGAGAATGTGCAATACTTTTTGTTCGCTGCTGTGCTTTTAACCACAAGTATTAGCTTAGGGCCTTGGACGAAAGCCTTGATTTCTTTCATGATTTATTCTTTTTTTCATTCGATAACGTTTTTTCAAAAGAATCTCTTGCAATACATTCCATTCTCCTTGCATACTCAGGCTGCCATCAGTGATCGCATCACTTACATTGCCGCAAACTTTAATCTCCAGGCCCTATATTTTGCGTCACTCAGTGAGCTTATGTTGCTGATTGATATTATGTTGGGAGTGCCAGGCTTGATTTTCTCCATTTTCAGATACCCGGGTTACGTTGTGTTCTTTGTGCTTCGTGCTCTTGCCGTGGTTGTGTTTTTAAAGTTGCGCTTCGATGATTCCCAGTATACGAAGGCTTCGGTACAACAGCTAGATGCCAAAATTGACACAGTTCTTAACCACCCTATGGTGCCTCCACAATTGCGTGATATTTACCATGTACAATTTAAGTCGGCAATCTCCAAATATGCTGGGTTAGTACTGATCCCTCGGATCGCGTCGGCGAAAAAGACGCAGTAATTTGGAAGATGCTTAGTACATGCTTGATGGATCATTTTTAAAACGCCAGAGAGTCCATACAAGCTCTTAAGTTAAACATGAAATATAAAAAAAATTCATATATATTAATTTGCTAGATTCGAAAGCTTGATCTGATTTTGTCAACTCCTTCATGAGCAAGCGCAGTGAATTAACTGAACGGTAACGTCGCGTGGAACCCGTATATATTGCAACTAGCTTAGTAACCTGAAAAACCACTGGGCGAATGATCTCTGAATACCCAAATTCCATTATGAATTCAAAGCAAGATAATTTGGATCATTCATTAAAGAAACTATATTGCTGCTCTTTATTACTACTTTACGAGTACTCTCACGGTCCTCCACGAAAGTGAGTCGCGCAAGCTTTGCTTTCAACACAACAGACGTACCAGATAAGCGAGAGCTTTTCTTTCGAACAAATACAAATACTTATAGTCCCTAAGAATGGCTTCTCTGAGCAGTAAAAAGATTGCTTCGGCAAATACAAATACTTTGAAGGAGTTGCATTCGATCTCGTTGATAGTCAATGCACTCGTTCTTCTGACACTATTCTTCTTCCAAAGACCAGCAAGCAAATGGAAATACGTTGTGTTCTCAATCCCAGCGTTCGCATGCCAATTCACTCTCGAAAAAAGCGGCCGGCCAGTTTACTCTGTAGATCAACTCACAGGACTGCAAAAACTCGTCCGCTCAGGAGACGATATTAAAGGTCTTGGCCTCTACGAGTACATGTTCGATTGTATCTACATCACCTGGCTCTGCGATGCTCTAATGATCGTTTTCGGATCCAACAAGGTATGGCTTTTATACTTGGTGATTCCTATCTATGTCACATATAAAGTGAGTTCGATTGCCAAGTCTTTTTTCGGCGACAAGACCTCCTCTAGCCAGCAAGTGGCTGCTGAGACTGATTCCGCTGCGCAAGGGAAGAGCAAGAGACAAGCTAAATTGGAAAAAAGAGGTCAGCAGTCGCATCGTGTTAGGACAAGATGAGAGCGCTCGTGAATGTTTGAAATTGAAAAATGACAAGATATTGAAACAGAAATCAAGGAGATAACTGTGCCGTTTCAGTGGATGGATAACACGTTTGGAGCTGTATGTATGGACTGACTCCCTTAGTTTCTTCTTGAAAGAGATCTCTCTCGACCCTGGAGTTAAACTTTCAAAAACTGAGAGTAAATTCTTAGACGCAACTAATGTGATTCTGATGACCCAAGTAAATCAACTTAGTAGGAACAATTTTTCGAGTGTACTAGGTTTACCCTCTGAAGCCAGATTCTCCATTGAGAAAAAATATCGTGGATTTCATGACAATGTGGCCTTCATTTCCCCACGAAGTGCGAACAGGCTTTTCTAATCGCGGATCTCGTTGATGGCTGAGGGTCTTTCCAACTTACCTCTTTTAAACTAAATACTTTGATGCTTCGCTCGTTTGCTAGACCATTTGGTTCAATTAGAAAAATGTCGGAGCAAGTCGCAAATGTTATCAGGTCTTCGGAATCGCCAGGGCCAATCGAAGAACTGATCATTGAAAAAATCACCCGCAATTTGAAACCTTCATTCTTGAAGATCGCAAATGATTCACATAAACACAGTCATCATCAGCCGATGCGGAACGCGTCTAACGTGAGAGAATCCCATTTCAGGCTCGAGGTAGTCAGTGAAATTTTCCAAGGCAAAAATATGCCCGCTAGGCATAGACTAATCTACCTGTTGCTAGATGACGAGTTTCAGACGAAAGGTTTGCATGCCTTGCAGATGAAGACCAAGACGGCAGAAGAAGCGGAAAATACGAAGAAGAGATAGACTCAGCTTACAATAAAGCTGAAATTTAATACATTGCAAAACATTCCTATTGTATGATTCAATTATTTATGACCAAGGCCAATAAGCGCAGGCACTTAAGCCGACTTGTCTCTCATCCATATTCCCATCATTCTAACTTTCTCTAAACATTCGCAGTCCCGTTTTCAGCTGGTGCTGATTCCAGAGCAGAGGCATTCTTGGCAACCAACTCGACAATTCTCCTGATTACGGGTAAACTCAACCAAGCGGGCACATATGCCTCCACGCGTGAGAACGGTCTAAGACTCACAGATCTAAATGGATCATTGAAATGCCCGTCTGTCGAGATTACCTCAAACAAGTCATCATTTGACCCCTCTGTATTCTTGACCTTGTCGGCAACCACTTGTAACACATCAGGTGCAATTGGGGTTTCGTACTCAGCCACATAGTATTGTGAGATCAACTTTTGTATTTGAATTGGCTTTAATGAGTAACAAATCTCGTAAATGATATCAATGTCATCCTTTGTATTTTTCCTCAATTGCAACAATTTGGCTGCTTGAAGTAAGTGAATCAAGTATGCTGAGCCTTCTTGAATGTCGTGTCCCTTGCACCATTCCTCAAGTCTAGTCACGTTGTAATTCACTTGCAAACCACGCTTCCAAGACAAGAAGTTACGTCTCATGATCAAGTCGTTGAAACACAATGCATCAACAAATCGGAGCAATTCCACAATAACCTCATTCATAACTTCACTCTCGATGAAATATGATTTCATAGACCAGTAAACTGAGTTGAAAAATGATAAAATGTCGTCCATTTTGTATTGAACTCCTGCTGAGAAAACTTTGGTCAAAAACGGTGAAGTATCTGGGGCCATAAATCCGGGGAGAGATTGGGACATCACCACAGCAGAAACTGCCTTCTTCTCCAAATCTTTTTCCATCTTCTTCATCCACATGTTGTAAATGTTGTACGACAAGGATTCGAAATCTTCCTTTACCACTGCAACAAGTTTGAGGTACTCATCAAATTCTTCCTCACTCATATCATGAGAAAGTGCATCATTAGCTATGATCGATTGCTGAGCATAAGACACGAAAGAGTATAACTCATGTGTGTTGGATAACCAGAAGGCACCATTTGGAACAACTTCTTCCTCCTTCAATGCGGAAACGATATGTTGAATAGCTGCAAGGACTTCACCAAGAAATTCTTCACTTTCTTTGGTCAAGCCAAGTCTCCACATGTCAGATAAAATAATGATGATTATTCTTGCTGGGAACAAGACCTCCTTTCTCGTCAAGTCAGCAGCGACGCCCGAAGGAGGAATTTTTAGGCCTTTCAATAGACCTTCCACGATTTCTCTGTGAAGCTGTCTAGAGTCCCTGAGTAAGCGGAAAAGCTCATCGTTTATGTCATCAATATCACTGAACTCGTCTGTCGAAACAGCAATGACGGAAACAGGTCTTTGCGTCTGCTCCATAGATTGATGACCGTTATTCCAGCCCGTGGCACTGCTATGACGTTTGTTGCTCACACTTCTGGCCTTCGCGTTTGTAACCAAACTCTGCTGAGATTGGAGAGCCGCAAGCTCCGATTTCAACTGCTCGATGTGAGACTTCAAATCAACCTCAATAGTGTCACGCTTAACCAATGCTTCCTTTGCTTGGTTGAGCTCTTCTATGTTGCGTTGTACTGATTGTCTCAATTCCGCGTGCTCCTTTGTCAATTGTTCAATCTTTGATTCAGCAGAGTTGTACTCTTGTCTTATTGTCTCCAATTCCTTATTCAACGTCTCAATCTCCTTCTGATGTTCTAAGTTTGAGCTATCAAATTTAGCATTGAACTCAGCTTCTCTGGTTTTCAAAGCTTCTGTAGCGTTGCTAGACTGACTCAATAAATCTTTAAGGCTTGTGATCTCTGCCATAAGACTTTTATTGTCTTGGATCTTACTAGTGAGCGACTGAGTTAATTCTATCACCTTGTTCTCCAATTTGTAGGAAACTTCTTGCAAGTGATCAACAGACTTTGCTTCTTGTCTCAACTGAATCAATTCTTTGCGAGCAAGTTTTCTTCTGATAAGAGACTGAATGACCACGGCTGACTTCTTTTGAGAGACGAACGCTCTTCTTGCAGAAAATCCTCGGAACGAGCTTTGTAAGACGAGTACCGACTTTGCGAGACGCTCCTCCTTGAATCTTCTCCTAGCTTGGAGACCTCTAATTGCGCGTTGTAACATGACACAAGAAGTTCGTGCATCTTTGAAATGCTTTCTGGCAAGAAACCCCCTAATAGCAGTTTGAACGCTAGTGGCAGCGTGATATTCTTTTTCTCTCTGAATGGCAGATCTTCTAACGAAACCGCGAGCCAAAGATTGCATCTTGATGATGGAACCACGCACTTCCAAGTATTTTTTGCGGAAAAATACCTTTCTCAAATTCTTTTGGATCATGACGGCAGATTTGTGTAGCTTGTCAGATCTCAACTTCTCAAAGTGAGCCAACAAACCAGCTTTGAAGAAGATTTTGGTGTTACCCAATTGATACCTAGAACGATCTTCGATATTTTCATCTAGAATTTTGCCACAAAGACCCGAGACTGACTCTTGAGTTGTCTCTCCGCTCATAACTTTCATCCACTCATCCGAGCGAACCAAAATGTGATACCTATCGGCAAATTCAACATAAGTCCAACGAGACGGAAATCCAGCACAAGATATGCGAATTGTCTCTAGGACACCACATGCTCTTAACTGGGATAATACCATCAATGAATCAAATTCCCAAGCCTTCTTTCGTTCATTCGGTTTAATGCATCGAATGTAGTGAACGTTGGTTGAGTCGATAGTTTTCATGAGCTCAATCAACGAATTTTTGAAAAGAGATCCTAAAGTTGGTTTCTTTGCTGCCAATGACTTTCTACCGGAAGGGTTAGCATTTGCCTTTTCGAGTTCAGCGTTATTCTTGTCAACGACTGTCAAAATGCTTTGCAACATCTCATTCTCGGTGTTTTTCAACACGTCTAAATGACCCTCCCCAACAGTATCCCGATTCTTTTCGATGAAACCTTCAATATCATAAGTCACATCATGCGCATAATGACTTACAACAAATTTAGTCTGACCAAAACGAGGCTTTTTGAAGACCTTGTTGGTTGGGGGTTTGTCGAGATTCTGGTACATCTTCTCAATCCATGACGCATCATTACCAGCCGGTAATCTAGACTCCTCGTCCAAAAGGGCTAATATACCCAATTTGTTCTCAATCAAATTGATGCAGGGTTGGTTATCGGCAAAATCAATGAAGGACCATTCGATCTGCTCTTTGACGTATTCCTCCTGTTCCAACTTGAACACGTGTTGATTGAATTCTTGTTGTAACTTCTCGTTCGCATAATTGATACAGAATTGCTCGAAAGAGTTTTTCTCAAAGTGCTCAAACCCATAAATATCCAACACTCCAATAAAGGAGTTTATCTTTTCTGCCACCTCAGGCGGACACAAGTCTGCATTAATGTAGTCCACAAGCCAGTCAAACAAGGCCGAGTAGATATACTTCGCAAAAGAGTCTCTGGCGACTAAGGCCTGCTTGTGATTAAGGTTGCTGACGATTTTCTCAGATCTGGTAGTAATTTGCTTTTTAACACACCACTTACTGAAGTTCATAGCATCAATACCAAGCAATTGACAGGCTTTTGCCAAGTTTGGCTCGTCAGCAGATAAATGAGCATCGTTTCTTGTTGCCGAAATTTCAATGTTACCAAGGTGCAACAAAGCTGCCAATATCTTGTAAATATCTGCTTGTTTGGCCAGATCAATACCAATCAAAGACAAGGATTCATTCGTAAGAGTAAAATCCTTGCTATCATCGACGTTTTGAATGGCAATAGCTTCCCCTTGATTTGTGTACTTATAGTCCTCAGCAGAAGTTAATCCTAATGCGGATTTGTCATCTTCGCTCATGCCGGCTAACATCTGGTAGAAGATATGATAGTTACGCTCATTCTTTGGTTGAAACACTAATCTCGATCTTTCCAACAAGTATGTTCTCACGCGAGCACCGATGATCGAAGTTTTCTTGTCAAATAAGATCTCAAGGTACTTTCCAAACCGGGACGAGTTGTCGTTTCTTGTAGTTTTGGCATTACCAAAAGCCTCGGTGATCGGATTCGTTGCTAAGATTTGCTTCTCGACATCAGACATGTCGGTCTTATGTTCAGTGCCAATCTTGTTTTGTAACTCCAGGTCCTCCTCCACCGAGGCAAAGTATCGCATAATGTATTTTGCACTCACCGTTTTACCGGCACCAGATTCACCGCTCACGACGATGGTCTGGTTTTTGCCATCCATTTTCATACATCTGTACGCGTCTTCAGCGATAGCAAAAAGATGAGGATCCAACTCACCACGACGTTTGCCAGCGTACGCTTGAATTATATCCTGGGAGTAGAGCTGGTCCACCTTTTGGAAAGGGTTTGTGGCAATCAAAACAATTCCGGAGTAGGTGTAGATGTTTAACTGAGCATAGCGTACTTTGATTGCGTGCAAAACGGCAGGTTCGTTCAAGTAGGACAAGGAAGTCAAGTCCTCAGCGGCTTCCAAGATGGGAGGATTACGCAACGGGGGTAGTTTTTCGTTTTCTTCACTGAGATTATCGGTTTCGACTGTGTAAGTTTGCGACTCGTTGGAATCAGACACTAACAGTAAGACGTGTTTCAGATCTTTCGAGGTGTTTGATTGTACGGTGACACCGATCCACCCAAGCTTTTCGTCGGGATACCAGCAACGGCTGACATAGTTAGTAACAATTCTAAAGAGGACCAGCCAAGCTGAAGTATGGTTAAGCAGAGGTATCGCCAGCGTCAGCGGACCGAAAAAGGTCAAGTTCCCAAACGCGAAGAAAGGAAACGGTTTGCCAAACACAAAGTAACAACATGAAAAAATACATACGTTCCGACATCATAAATGGCAGACATGATTGGAAAAAATGCCTTTGGTGCTCTTCACAACTAATAAACTTCGTGTGCTTGAATCGGATTCAGATAAATAAAGAAAAAAAAATGTGGTTAGCCAACAATAGAGTCGCGGCAGAAGTCGCGTCTCGTCCAAGGAGTGTGAAACAAAAATAAAGCAAACGGCTAACTCCAATGCAGATGACTTGGGGAGGCCAAGTAAGTAGGATAAAGCTTTTTATAAACGAGATTATTCAAAGGTTTTTGAATTCTTTCTTTGTGAGTGATCAGAAATTTGTATTTGAAAGAATTCGACACGTGCTCTGAAAGACTGAATGGACACATGGCGTAGTTTTTCCCGAGCGAGCGAAAATGGGCACCGAGGCCCTACAGGTCACGTGCCGGGATTAGCCCAAACGAGAGTGTTATCTGTTCAGTTCACAGACTAAGTTGAAGCAAAAAAAAAAAAAGGAAAAAAAAAAAAAACCTAAACCGCCAAAATTTACGGACTTTGCGGCCTACGAAGACGCTCAAGCGTTAATTATAGTTTGTTCATTCATTATACATGCTGATTCTGGTCGGTTGAAGTTCGGCGAATCGACAAATCAATCATTCTGTCCTACCTTCCTTCTATGCCTGCCTCAAGCGGCGAGCTTCGACGTTCGCGTTTCGAAGTGCAACCACTATTGTTTCGTATTTGTCGGAACGACATATCTTGCAGAACTCGTTTGAAACACCATCTCTGGACTGCAATGGATTTAACAGACTGAGATTCATCAACTTAGAAGTAACAAAATGCCATGTGGGCTGTGGGCTCAGGACGGCACGTGCAGGTTATGTCCCTGTTGTGATATGAGATGAATGTATAGTGAATGTTATGCTCACTTTCTTCTCATGCACTACCTGGCTAGTGTTGTACTGTTGAGTAAGCAGAACATATACACTAAGGAAGGTTGTGATTGTAGAAGGATAAGTCATCTTCTTGTGGTAAGCGGTATGGTCATGAAAAGGTTATACTTTCTTGTAATACCACTTACTTGAAACAAGAGTATGTTTGTTCTGCCAGTGTAAGTTGTGTGAAGCTCCACTCTTAATTTCTCTATTTAAGGTGAGCTTAATCCTCTCGTTAACTTTAATGTTGGAAGATTAAGCAACCAAGCTAACCCTACTTCTCTCACTATGACTGATACTACTTCACTGACTATTATGGCTGATCTCTCTCCTGAGTCACCTGAACAGACTACTGTCAGTTCTGTTGAGACTATACGTCGTTTCAATCTCACTAATCAAGTGTATCCTCTTGAGGAAGACCTTGGGTATGTTCGGGAGTTCGCGGCTGCGACTTCCGCTTTGGAACAATAGTCCCACCACCATAAGCTGAGCGCACTGCATGGATCGGTCCAGCCAACGCGCTTGCACACCATGGACTTCGGCTAGAAGGGTCCGAACGTAGCTATCATGTGACCGGGAGATTTCTTTTTTTCGGGCAGGTGTAAAAAAATGTATATATGGAAAAAAAATCAAGACTTTCGAAACCAATAAATTTCGAGGCTGTGTTCAACCGAAGCCTTCGCATTAAAACTTTGATTTGAACGGTGGGTGCTCGAGAGGCTCGTAAACTCCACTGAAGAGGAGGTCATCTGGTGTGTGTCTATTCAATGCCGATATATCAACAAATGACTCATCCAACTCATCAGTTGTACGTGCACCAAGCAATCGCATGTTCATGATCATTTCATCTTTTAAAATTTGAATCGCTCTGTAGACTCCGTCGTCGCCGTAAGTGGACATTGCGTATAAAAATGGCCGTCCGAGGCCCACGCCAGTAGCACCAAGAGCAATCGCTTTCAATATGTCACTGGCTCTCCGAACTCCTCCATCGACAAAAATAGAGATTTTACCCAAGAGGCCCTTTTTTTTGAGCATTGGGCTGAGCTGTGCCAAAATTTCTATGGGTGCCTTCACCGAATCAAGCTGGCGCCCTCCATGGTTGGAAAGTACGATTCCATCAACGCCATGCTCTATGGCTTTAAGTGAGTCTGTCACACTTTGCACACCTTTTAAAATGATGGGCATGTTTGTGATTGACCTGAACCACTTCAAATCATCCCAGTTCAAACCCGTATCGATAAACGAAGAGATCGCACGTGCTGCCCCCTGCGTTCGGTCTGCAACATCACCGTCTCCTTGCACATGAGACAAGTCTTCCACATTTTTAGATCTCATATCTTTTTCCCTTCTGCCCAACTGTGGCGCATCCACAGTGATGAAGAGCCCTTTTATGCCACGCTTTTCAGCATGCTGCACAAGTTCCTTCGTAATTTCACGGTCAGAATTCACATACAACTGAAACCACTGGGTTTGCTTTTTATCAGCTTCGTCAACTATCTCATCGAACGAACACGATGCTAAAGTAGGAATCATTTGTATGATATCTTGTTTTGCCGCTGCTCTGGTGAGCACCTTTTCGCCATCCGGATGGCCTAATTTTCCTAAAGCCGTGGCTGTGATATAAAAGGGCGCCAGCGTCTTCGTGCCCAACATCGTCGAACTTAGATCGATATTAGATACATTGACAAGAATTTTCGGATTGAAGAAGATTCGCTGATAAGCAAAATGGTTGTTTCTCAACGCAATTTCATCGTCGGCACCGGAAGAATAGTAAGCCCACGCAGTATATTCCATAGTATGCTTGGCGACGTATTCAAAATCGTGTAAATTGTACATTTGCGATAAGTCTGGCATGGTTTTCAAATGCTTTCTCCTCAGTCTCTCGTGCTCAGTTAACGGTTCGCCATCCTCATCGAGCTCCTCACCTTCCAGATCTGTCTTTTCAAAAAAGTTTCCATCAATGAAGGAGCTACTTGACTGTATTGATATTGGAAGAGGCTCTTTATCGTCTTGCTCATCATACTCCACATCATATTCATCTACCACATTTTCAGAAGATCTATGTTGATTAGGCTCTTTCTTCTGGTGCTTTACCTGTATCGGTTTCGATCCCATCGGAAACTCTGATTCTGGCTTTAGTTTTGGCTTTGTGGAAACATCCACTGGGCCAAGGTGATACTTGACTGGCAAGTACTTGGTCAAAGTATCGCTTGGGTGGATTGGATCAAAAGCTTTGGTAGCATCTTTTCCCGCATACTTCAAAATGACAGCAGATCCTCCAGGATGTTCATCAACAAAATCAGAAACATCGTAGACCTTCCCATGGATTATGACCCAGCAGTCTTCTTTCAGGCTGTGAGTGCTCACTTCCTCGTAGGATAACATCGTCAATGTTGTAGCACTAAATTGATTACAAATTTTGAAGTGATGAAATTGTTTTCAGCGAGCTCTCAGGAATCACAAGTAAGGATATTAAGCTTTACAAACTCCGAAACAAAGAAGCTATTTAATGTGCTGAGAAGGCTCATGAGGGGTAAATCCTCGGACCCTCGAAATACTCTAGTCGCAACTGAGGCAAGTATGTGTGGGGTAGAAAAAAAAAAACATCTGTGCCACGCGACAACTTCATCCACACTTTCTTATATTGCCTTGGTCCAATATTTGTTGTTGACACACCTAGAGGAATTGTATGGCCAATTTACAAATATACAAAAGTGTCAAGTCCAAGGCGATAGCGTCAGACTTCTATCAGATTTAAGTTCCGATAACAGCCTGGCATATAAGGCCTCGTTTATCTGTGGAGATACTGCAGGCCCAGTACGCCAGATATCTGTCCACCCAGTCACAATAAGAAAATTGGTCATCTGGCGGCTGCTCGGCATGAGGTATAAATTGCAAGAAAAAAAATAGAGGGAGGGATGATAAGGTTTTAGGTTCAATTATCTTCATTATGATCTTGAACCCCGGTCATAGTTTCGTCCAATGCCTCAGTTAAGTGATATTCTGCCAGTGTGAACAAGTTACGTGCACTTTTCAATTGGATTAAGCTGGGTGTTGTGCCAAACACCGAGAGATAGCCTTATTCTATCAAATTGAATTTATTATCAATTTCGCTTGCAATTTTAATATTAGTGATCTAAAAGAGGATTCGGTGCTGAGTTAATACATGTGTTCTTGGGTAGTTTGCACAACTTCTTTACAAGCTTGGTCCCCATCACCAAGTAAAGATTAGCTTTAGGGTGAATATCCAAACACAATCATCGCAAAGCAACTCAAAACTGTTATGTACTTTGCTCTAAATTCCTCGCACCAACGAATTTGTGTTAGACAGCACAAATTGGTCCTCCCTCTAAGACTAAGATATGAGAGATCTTGGATGCCAGTTTCCATTTTTAAGAGAAAAGAAAAAAAAAATACATAGAATATCCCCTGAAGCTCAGAAAAATAAATCCTCTTGAAAGAGCGTAGAATGTCTTATCAGAAGAACAGATTATCCGACTGCTTGGTGGATACGGGAAAAGCTGAAATCAGAAAAAGTTAATTTTGCTGGATCTTCTCTTAACCTGCGCCCAGTCCCAGTGTAGCACCTTGCAACAGTCATTCTTCTTCTAAATTAAACTTTACCGAAAGGTTGGGTATAGGTTATAAGCAAAATCAAACGACAACCCCAAGGATGGATGCATAATTTAGAAATTTTCAAAACAAACAGTCAGCATCCTAAATCATTTTTCCAACTTACACCCAATTATTCAGCGGACACGTCACAATGCATATTCCCCACTTCCATCAATTACGGGTCATCGGGGTAGAAACCTATCTACAGTCACTAGACGGGGCAAACGTACGTAGCACGCCACTAATTACTATGAGGCAGTGTTCACGAATGACCAGGTAGGCAGAAAGTTTGTCCTAGCCATCCAGGATTTGATCAACGGGGCAAGTGAAGTAGCTGTGCGGCGCAAGTCAAACCGTTTGTAATGGTTTCGTTTCGCGTCAGATCTGGCTAGTCGCCGACTCAGCCTTACTCAGCCGCCAGGAACGAGGGAAGTGAAGGAAAGTCAGTGCGGGCCAGAAAACAGACCCGCAGGACGAGACAGGATGAAAAGGTTTTCGCACCTTCGCTTAAACTTAGTAAAGGCGAAAAGGAACGAGAAAAAAAAGAAACACGATCCATTGTCGTACTCACACTGAACTCACATCATTATAAGACGGAAGAATCTGGTTTGTCTCACACACACCCCAGAAAATCATTGCATTGCAAAATACTCGGGAATTTGCCCCCAACCAAAAAAAAAAAAAGATTCTGTTCAAACCATTGGCATCGAAGCAAAAAGTCGCCATTCCTATTCTATTCACATAGACCACACTGCCGTGGGAGGCATCACACCAATATTTAGGCAAATTTGGCCTTGAAATCACTTTCTAAAAGTTACCCTCAACTTGCATCAGCTGTCATCCCTCCACACATGGTTCTTTTAAATGGCGTGAAATACGCCTGTGAGAGGTGTATACGAGGTCATCGGGTCAGCTCATGCTCCCATACGGATAAGCCATTAGTAATGATCAAACCAAAGGGCCGTCCTGCGTCTCAATGTACTCATTGCCGCGAGCAACGCAAAATAAAAAATGCCCATGTGCTGTGTAACTGTGGCAAAAAAGGAAAGTCTCCGGGGCAGCACTTGGCATCGTGCCCTTGTAACAAAAACTCTCATTGTACTTGCGTGTGTGTGACCAAGGACAAGAAACAACTGCCGGCACTAGGTGCCAAGAAAAGAAGTCCATCTGAGCCTTCTTCTCTGGATTCCGCAGATGGTTGCCGGAGTGACGTGGGCCGCATGGATTCTTTAGTTCCACCCGTAGCTGCTTCGGGTGCGAATCAAGAGCTGGACTTTTTGATTGAGGACATTGCCTTGCCCTTTGACACTGATGGTGGACTCCTAGATTACTTTTCTCCACTGAAGCTGCTTGATACTGAGCGCTTTGAAGATCATTTTGACACGAGGGGAGATCAGGCTAAAGATTTGGAGTTTGAGCCAACCCAAAGGCTTAAATCTGTATCTCATGAACCGCATGCAAATGGAGCTCACACAACAGATTCTCGTGCCAATAAAACTGCCGCGACCGAAGGCTTTAAGGGTAGCTATGGCCATCCAACACATGGGGACATGCTGAGCCATCAACTGCAGTCGCAACGTCTACGAGAAATGAACTATTTTCCTCGTCCGCCCTCGGATGCCGATTTGGACCTCATGGAAAACATGTTCCCGCTCTTTCCCTTGGTTGGCTTCCATTCATTCGAGGACGACAAATCACTTCCACTCCTGGGATTAACCCAACAAAATGCACAGATGAATGGGACTCAAGGGTCAAATGAGAGTGCGAGCCGAGTTATTTCCTCGTCAGACAGACCTGATGCGCAAAATGTTAACAGGAGTGGCTCTGTGCAATCTTCAAGTACATCTGGCCACTTTGGTCTACATTCGGGTTATCAATCCTCGGCATCTTTGACAAATATGAGTGTAAGCGCAACACAGCATCCTCGTCCTATGAGAGCATCTTCATCGTTTAATGTTGGATATCTGGCGAGCCGACCAAAGCGCTCAGAAAGCGTCATATCGGCTGCATCAACATCTTCGAATACCAGCAAACAAAATCTTTTCGAGACCCCCAATCTAGGTCAGCATCAATTTCCCAAAACACCTAGTTCAGCAGCTTATCCTCCTTTTGACTTGACGGATAACAACTCCAACGATGACTTTCATCAGATGAGCGTTCACGCACTGAGCTACTTCAATGAGAATCGACTGTTGCCTATTTTGAGTGATGAGGAGTTGTCAAAGAGTGGTCAGTTAAGCGGCAACGTCACTCCACAATCATCAATACCATCCCGTCAGCTTCTGCAGACCCGCAGAAAGACGTCTCTTTCAAGGTCCCATCTGCAATTGCATCACAATACAGCTCCAAAAGACCATCTTCTTTTTCCGGTGAAGGCTGGATCTTCGCCTGAGAACTCTCCTCGACAAGTCTTTGATCGGCATCATCAAGCAAATGATCTTGATACGTACCTACGAGAGGTGGCGGAGGAGGCGACATCATTTGATCCGACCAACTATCAAGCGATGCAATCAACTGCCAACGAAGGTTCGGGAACACAACCAGATTATGCCAGTAACAACAAGAACAACAGCAACAACAATTACAACCTTGAGCACCCGGAATTCTCCCTGATACCAATGTATCAGGAGCTCTTTGAACGTATGTAAAAATTTACATATCTGTCTGCATTATTATTTTACTTAAAGCTATCATTTTTCATCATCCTTCAATGACAAGTTGTTGAGGCGGTTGACGCTGGAATCAACCAGAAGCATGTGACCCTTAGAGTCATGGCTAGCTTGTTTCGCCTGCTTTTCTTTATGACTCAACGGCATCAATGAGTTATCCATGCGATCATGCAAATAAAGCAGAAGCTTTTCGTCTTTCACTTCCAAAATTGACATTTGCTCACTTTCTTGGAGAGAGACGAGGCGTATGAGATACTCTAGAAGGGACAAGTACTTGAATTTTTGTCCGCTTGGCGAATCCAAAGCATCGGTAAATTCTTCTCCATCCTCAGCATCACTATCTCTGTCAGGATCACTCTCGAAATCAGTCCCTACTTCGCCAAGGGCCACGTATTCTGGCCCATCGACAGATTGTATCTTCAAAGTGAGAACGGGTGAGTTTGACCCCTCTAATTTGAGAAGTTTGCCGCTGGCACTGAAAAACTGCTTCACGATATTGTGCACTTTGAAGCGTCTTACCTTAACCTTGTCTTCATCATCATGGTATCTACCATCGTCAAAGTCCTCTGTTATTACTAGATCGTATTCATAAACTTTACCCGACACACGCTCGAGCTTACACAGAGCTCGAGCAAACCCTTCTTTCCATGTGACTGCAGAGACTGTAGATTCAGACTGATTCTCCACGTATTTGAGTCTGCTTGGGTTGTAGAAAATCGAGTACAACTTAAGGTCAAAAACTGGGCCCACTTGGATTGCAAAGTTCTTCGTTTGAGTAGCATCCGATGTGAACTTGAGGAACTTGAGGTTAGATTCGGTGACATGGGTTGATGCCTGAAGGAGCCTGCTCGGAGAAGTCCGTGGATCCATGGCAGTTCCCAAATTTACACCACTTGTTATGAGTGCAAGGTTGATCAACGGAATAGCATCGTTGATTGAATCTAAAAGCTCTTGAATTTTTCGCTCGGCTGCCCTGACCGAGTCCTTTTCATTTGAAGAGCTGAGTTTCTCGAGTATTTCAGCGATCTCCGATTCAAACCGGTCAATTTCTTCTTTCAAATCTGACACCAAGTCAACGGTAGATTCCAATGCAGAATTTCCACGAGCAGCCGAAAGCTTAATTAGATCGATGGAAGTGGAGAGAATGGCACTCTTCGTGGAAAGTTTACTTTTAGTTTTTTCCAAACGAGCCTTCTCCAGGGGTGGGATTTTATCAAGTAATTGAGAGACTTTCTTGATTGCAAACCCTGATGCTAAGGAGATTCCAGATCGAATCGCAAACGACACAGCTTGATTACTGGCCTTCGCAAGAATTTCATCCATCTCTCTCTACTTTTTGCAACTTTATAAGCTTTTCTATTAAAACCAATCTTCTAAATCAATAACTGTTTCTCAGATGGCCTCGATGAAGTCAAAAATCAACATGTAGTACAGTTGGATCAAATGAAAGAAATCTGGGGAAGTGACCACGCACTACAATTAGGCGTGCATATAGGTCATACAACCCCACAAGAATTTTGTGTCCCTTGCAGGTCGGTTACATCATGTTGGTAATTAAAGAGGCTTCAAGTTACAAATATTTTTATCCAAACTGACTATATATCATTTTTCCGAAAATTCATCGACAAGAAGACGGCCTTCGACACCACCCTTAAAAAGGTGTACGGGTGCCGACCCGCCCTGACGTGTTTTGCCATCGCGACATCACCGCTATTCGCGGCTTATTTACAGGAATACCAAAACACTCTTCAGTTCGTTTTGGAACGGCAAAACTTACATTTTTGACCAATTTCTTTCACAAGTCTTCATTCTCAAGAAGGAATCTGATGGCTGTACGGAAGCCGCTCACGAAGTTTACCACGCCCCTTGGGTCTGGTGCTGGGGTCCTGAAAGAGAACCGCCCGCCAAAAATCAAAGACTCAGAGACGCGTCTAGCAAAACCTTTCCGCATACCATTTGCATCTAAGTCAAGCAGTTCACTCAACAGAGATACGGCACTGAAGCTACCGGATCGCAAAGCGAAAAATGGGCCCAAGAACTACGCCGATGGCGAAGGTACATTGCATGATAAGCCGGGCTTTGTAGACGATATGAATGTTGACGAAAATGGCAGCGCGATTCGAGTCAAAAAGCGTGGTGCACTTATGCCAAGAGCCATACTACAGGGAAACGCTCTTGTGAAAAACGAGACGGTACTCCGAAAGCTGTTTGCTGTTCCGTTTGCGAAGAATGACAAAAACCTTGAGCTCATGACCAACGCTCAGCCACCACCTCCTTTGGGCACTAGGCGTAAAGTTGTTTTGCCGCCACGGGCACTTCATGATCCGACCAGTGAATTTGCAATTGTTCTCTACGATCCTACCGTAGATCGGTTTCCAGTGCTAGATGATTTAGACACCAAGGAAGAGACACCGTCTTCCTCGGAACCAGCATTTATCCGCCTGTCTTCCTCGGAACCAGAGCTTCTCGAAGCCGAGGAACCACCGATGAAAAAGAGACGCCCACAAAAATCTTTGGCCGAGATTTTGGGCATTTCAAAGTCCCCAGACTCGGCGCAGAAATACCCAGATGTTCCTGTGGTGATAGACCCTCGTCTAGCGAAAATTCTTCGTCCGCATCAAGTTGCGGGTGTTAAGTTTCTCTATAGATGCACAGCCGGTCTCATGGATCCTCGTGCAAAAGGGTGTATTATGGCCGATGAAATGGGTCTCGGGAAGACTCTACAATGTTTGGCACTCATGTGGACATTATTGCGCCAGGGCCCTCGGGGGAAGAAAACAATCGAAAAATGTATTATCGTATGCCCCTCTTCCCTTGTCAGGAATTGGGCCAATGAAATCATCAAGTGGTTGGGCGAAGGGGCTATCACACCTTTGGCTGTTGATGGAAAAAGCACCAAAGCTGCTGATCTCGGCCAGGCTTTGCAACAATGGTCAGTGGCATCTGGACGTAACATTGTGCGTCCAGTTTTAATTATTTCTTACGAAACTTTGCGAAGAAATGTGGACAAATTAGCCGGTACAGAAGTCGGACTCATGTTGGCCGATGAAGGACACCGGCTCAAGAATGGAGACTCGCTAACATTCACTGCCCTAAATGCTCTCCGATGTGAGCGTCGTGTCATTTTGAGCGGTACTCCTATCCAAAACGATTTGTCGGAATACTTTTCTCTTCTCAATTTCGCAAACCCGGGATATCTCGGAACACGTAATGAGTTCAGAAAGAATTATGAAAACTCCATTTTGCGAGGTCGAGACGCCGATGCAACCGATAAGGAGGTTCAAAAAGGACAAGAAAAGTTAACTGAATTGTCACAATTGGTATCCAAATTCATCATCAGACGGACAAACGATATACTCTCCAAATACTTACCAGTCAAGTATGAGTATGTGGTTTATGTGGGACTAACAGATTTTCAACGCGCAGTTTACGAGCACTTTATTTCTTCAAGTGCAAACAAGAAAATGATCAGTTCTCAACCGTTAAAGGCAATTGACACGTTGAAAAAACTTTGCACGCATCCGGACTTGTTGAAGCTTCCTGAAGAAGTCGAGGGTAGCGACAGGTTCATGCCGGATGATTATGAAAGTCTGAACGTGAGCGGCCGTGGCCGTGAGATTCAGACTTGGTTTGGAGCAAAGTTTTCGGTGCTAGAGCGCTTCTTGCACAAAATTCACTCTGAAACAGATGACAAGATCGTTGTCATCTCCAACTACACCCGAACGTTAGATCTAATTGAAAAGATGTGTCGCTATAAAAAGTTTGGGTCATTGCGTCTCGACGGGACAATGACAATTAATAAAAGGCAAAAAATCGTTGACAAGTTTAACGATCCTAAGGGACCTGAATTCATTTTCTTGCTCTCTTCCAAGGCCGGTGGCTGTGGGATCAACTTGATCGGAGCCAATAGATTGGTATTAATGGATCCAGATTGGAACCCTGCCTCCGACCAACAAGCATTGGCCCGAATTTGGAGAGATGGACAGAAGAAGGATTGTTTTATCTACAGGTTCATTTGCACAGGTTCTATTGAAGAGAAGATTTTTCAAAGGCAGTCAATGAAGCTATCACTTTCTTCATGTGTGGTCGATGAAAAGGAAGATGTCGAGAGAATATTCAGCGGAGATATGTTGAGACTCTTGTTTCAATACCGCCTGGACACGGAGTGTGATACCCATGATACTTACAACTGTAAGCGTTGTACGAAAGAGAAAGGTCAGCTAGTCAAATCACCAGCAATGTTGTACGGAGATGCGACGACTTGGAATCACCTAAACCAAAAGGCTCTCGGAGAGAACGAAGATATTTTGTTGCGGAACGAAGGTCAATTTAATGACGTCTCCTTTGCCTTCCAATATATCTCTCACTAGTTCTGGGAGAATGTATGCTAATGCCTAGATAGAATACGCACTGCTTACCTCGTCATATTCATTAAGCTCTTAAAAAAAACCATCATGGGGCAAGTGAACGGCAAATAAAGCAATACCGGTCTTGTTCAAATGATTCAAAGGGATACGACTAGTCTTCTAGTAAAATACATAATGCTAGTCTAATCAGTCGTCCCGGAGATGGTTGACACTCCCCCCCCCTTCCCCTATCGCTTAAACGTCAGAACCGGGGCTGCGTGTGCAGCCAAGTTGTGGCTGCAAAAAGTGAGCAGCAACTTCCGCGTGATACGGGTGGGAAGAACGAACGAACAAGCGAATTAAAAACCTGTGAATGTTATGTTTTTGATATACTGAATCTTATCTTTTCTTTGAGGAGAGACTTTCCCACAGTTTTAGCCTGCCATGCAATGGTTGAATCCACTATGTCAGCATGCTGAAGGTAGGCAGGAAGAAATGGCATGACTGGACGAGCTTTATGTGCTTTTGAGCTATGCCAAGCTAGAAGTTTGTAGAGATTGACAAATACTTGTATCTACCTTTCTACCATAGGAAGAATGCTTTCTTCTCGTAACATATGTTGAATATTGTGAGTCATTGCACTGACTTTCAGCGTTCTTTGGGGCTTGTAATAACTCTACGATGCATCTCTGCGTTATTTGGGGATGGTACGTCGAGACCAAGTAAGTCTGAGTCTCTTTGTAAACACACTATGTATATAGCGATGGATCAGTACCCCTTTACTGCAAGAAATATGAAATTCTTTCCCATTAAAGTGGTAATTGTCAAACATGTGATCTTCCTTAAGCAGTTTCAGCTATGTCTACTATTTTCATCAAGAATGTAAGCGTAAAAATGGAAACGATCTTTAGCTCCCGAAATATGCCGCAAATATGCTGCAAAAGAACAAAAAATTCACGATCATGAAGTTTTACGGGGCAGTTAACTAACAAAATTCCACCGTAGACCACGGACAGAAAAATAGCTCAAATCTTCTTTTGAAAATACACATACACATTCGTTATGACACACGTTTTCTTTTGTCAGGGGATGCGACTCTATTGAGCAGCACCGATTCCTGCAAGATAGGCCAAAGCCCAGGTTCTTGTCATCCCAGGATCGATTAACGCTGGGTTCCAGTCATCTCTCGCAAACCATTTCCACGAAGCCTTTGGGTCGAAAAGCCCTTGGTTGAGTCTGAGTAATCCTGCCCAGCCATCTGGAATTCTATCCACAATTCCCGCAAGCTTGGCATTCCATTCCTCGGTGACAAACTTCGGATCTCTTATGTAGGAAGACACCGGAGTCAATGGAATCATGTGGATTCCATGAATGTACTCATCGCCGACTGTACCACGGCCGAAAAAAGTGGCAAAATCCACCTTATTTTCAAACAAAATTCCGGACACCTTATTACCTTTGAATTGCTCTGGTTGCTCCTGGTTGTCGTCTTGATAGAGCATGTACTTGTTGAGAGAGTTCTTCATAATGGCCAACATCAAACAAGCGTGTGCTTCCATTTGCTCATTTCCAAGAACTTTACCAAGAAGCCTTAACGCATAAATAGAGTGGTAATCCTCGGAAGATGACTCCTCGTTCTTACCATCCCCACTAGGAAATATTCCATGCGCAAATGAATGTCCATGATACCAATCAAAATTTCTGAACTGGGGAAAAAACGGATCTTGGTTCGACGGATTTGCGTAGTCTCGTGCAAGTGTCATGACATAATTGTGAACCAACAGATTGTTTTCCCCAAGCCAGCGAGGATCAATGCTGGCGATAAGCGCTATTGCGTGCACATGATAGCCATAATGAAAGTGGTGATCATTATAGTTTGAATTGCCAAAGTCCTCGCCAGGTTGGCCCGATGATATGAGCCCTTTCCACGTCTCATCATACACCAACGGCTTTTTTTGTTGGTTCAAAGCGAACTTTTCAATTGCCGCTTTGATCTGAGGCAAGATTTGCTTTGTGATATCTGAGTTCCGAAGGATAAAGTGAGCAACATAAGCAAGATAAGCAAACTTGTCCAACATCTTACCACCAAAGTACATCGAGTCCAAGTCACACATGGCAGAAACATCCTGGTTGCATTCCTCGGTCGCAACACGGGCGATCAAAGACTTTATCTCCTCAGTATAATTACCACCATCGTATCTGAACCCTTCTACAGAGGTCCACGGATCGAATCCAATGTCAAACGGGAGATTGCTATGTTTCATAATGAGCAGATCAGTCACGTAGCCTTTCATGACTCCTTTAGTGGGAGAGTCCATGGCGATGCCGGAATCCTTTGCGTGAATTTCAGGTGCCAAGTGCGTTTGCATATGAGGAAGGGCAAATATCAAACCTGATCCACTTTGGGAGTTTCCTTCCATGGTGTAGCGCAAAGCGTAATTTGAAGTTTTCTGTTCCTTGTCGACATCCCCACAAAGAGAGATGTCAACGGGGTATCGACCACAGCAAGAATCATAAGCTGGAGAGTCCCCCTTTGCCAATTGAACAATGCATTTAGAAGGCGGGTTCTGAGAAGTGATATGATTTGGGTCACTAAGAAAGAATCCATCGCACGAGTCACCTGTTATGTAAAGCGACCATACTTTTTGGTCGAATAATTTCACGCTGTACTTGAATGTTTGTCCGTTGTTCACCATTCCCACTTTAGTGAACTCCTGAACTCCAACCGCAGAGTGAATGACAGGCCATTCACTTTCATAAATGCCCGTGACGTAACCCATGCCGTAGGCCAATGGAACAGTCAACCGACCAGAAGTCTGTCCACAGGTTACGCGAATTGAAGAGGCAAGATTCGAGCAGTTCACAGTCTCCACCTCAACGTTAGACCAGTTCTTTCCTGTGAACGCAAACAGCTTGATTTTCGGGGGATTGAAGTAAAACTGAACCGGGGTTTTGGCAGGATCGGGACCGAACACGAGCTGATCTTTCTGGGTATGGTTGAATGCAACACCAAAGTCACAGTTACCGTCCCGAGTAATCCAAAGCAGATAAGGAAGCGGCCATACAGGAAAGGTCTGGTCTGCCAAAAGCAAGTTATTGAAAGTATTATTGGTCTGCAATGGGTTCAGAACCTGGCAACCAACCGGCCTTTGCTGATGTTGAACCCTTGGGTATAAGTCTGGAGGTGCATCGCGAGAGTAAGGCTCGTCAAATAATCTCACCATGTCTATCTGAATGAAACGTTTAATTGAGTTGGAATTTTTTATTTTTAGGTTGATTTATTGATTCTGGTAGCTCAGATGGTTTCTGGGATCAAATTGTGAAGAGCAATGGCAGACTTCTTGCTTTATACAGAGGTGAGCAACGTGCTGAACCAGAGTGATAGGTTTTTAATGGCTTTGATGGAATAATTTTCTGGGAGCTCAAACTACTTCATGTAGTTCCCCACTCTCACAGGTTCCTCGATTCAAGATGAGAGGCCTTGCGGAATTGCTGAAATTTATCATTTCATATCCTTCAGCAGTACACGCTAACTTTGTTTCAGTCGCCGACTGCGCATTGCGCTACGCCATGCGAAATCCAGAAGCGACAGCAACTCGGGTGTGATTTCAAAGTGGATTTAGGGAACTGAATTCCACAATGAGATTATGTGGGTCTTTGCATAGCCGAGGCGTTTATTGGGTCCACATCTAGAGTGCTAATTTTGAAAGGATTATTTTTTGCACTTTTTGTTTTTGTAGCTCATGAATCAGCAGTTGCAGCAGCTGACGCAACACTGCAAGTTTCCTCTCATAATCCTTTGAATCCGGTTCACATTGCCTATTAAAGAAGAGATGAGGAATTCAAGAAACTCAGTCTTTGCCCTCTTCTTTACTCAGGCTGTGTTGATGTATGAAAGTCGAGTGACCCAGGATGACGGAAACTTTTCGGGGCTCTTTGCCGCAAAATGAGACCGGATGAATGGGAAAAGAGACTCGCATTGGGGATCATATCGCCACAATGGTTTGAAACTGGAAAACCCACCCCAGGTTACAGCTCTTGAAAGTTTCCTTGGGGCTGCGCAACGCCCACGAACCCAAATTTTTACTCTGCCCCATTTCATATATTTCTGTATGAGAGTTAGCCCCACAGTTTGACACTTACAAACCTGTATATCATCCAGATTCTATGTCAAAACGGTGGAGAATAAAATAATTTTCTTGAAGCTCGGATTTAAGAAGGTATAAAAAGATTAGTATCTCATTCAAGAAATCCTGACCATCCATTCAAAATCTACCCCAGCACAACACTATTGTAATGAGATTTGCCTTCATTGTTCCGGTAAGCGCTTTCCTCGCGGTGGCTTGTGCTGCTTCTATTGAGGGCATGAAGCAAAGTGACCTTGTTTCGTCCAACACACCCGACTTTGCTTCTGATAATAAAAATATTTTTAAAGATAAGC
The DNA here is from genome assembly GCA_030583235.1 of Metschnikowia lunata. Taxonomy (NCBI): domain Eukaryota; kingdom Fungi; phylum Ascomycota; class Pichiomycetes; order Serinales; family Metschnikowiaceae; genus Metschnikowia; species Metschnikowia lunata. The sequence goes on along the minus strand of JAJMHP010000004.1, from coordinate 256,089 downwards.
ACTTTCACGGTCGTGACGCGTATGAGCTTTTGCATGGAGCACGGCCCTCAGATCCCCAAAAGCAAGCTGCTGAAAAGCTGCTGGATCATTTTGTTGCTCACTTGCGTTCATATGTAAATGACAGAGAGTTTGATGTCTCCCGTTTTGAGTTTGATGAGGAAATACTCAGGCAAGAGTTTTTGAACACAATACACTTGGTCAATAAAGCGCCTCCCTCCAAAGAATTCTCTGACCAGCTCAGATTTATTAGCCATATGTTTCGGACTATGTTGGACACAACAAAGGTGTTGAAAAAGTATACTAGTTTTGGCATTCCCGGAAATCGTTTGGTTTTCAAGGTGGTGGAACTTGGAATTAGAGCTTTGGCTTTGAATGACTCCCATGGAAGACTCGACACAAAGACCCCGGGTTATATTGGAAGGCTAGTGAATTACCAAGAATCATTGGAATTTTTGGTAGGAAAATTCAAGTTATTGACCAACGTGTCTGCAGAAACACGCTTATTTTTCAAGGACATGGTGACACAAGTGGACTACACGCTCCAGCTTCTAGTAAGCGATGTCCCAAAATATTCTCGAGAGATTTAGTTGGAGTGGTGTTCTCGATTATTTTTCTTTTTGTTTTTACTTGAAATTACTTCATCGGCTGTTGAGTTGATTTAATAATACGTAGAGTCCCTTATCTTGTTTATTACTAAGCGATAGCATATGATACATTGACCAAGAGAGCTGGAGCGCTTTGGTGAATAATTGAAGGCAGCATGCTTCAAACTTCATAGCCAACTCATGTATCTGAGGCTATGTTGAAGTCTTTGCACGACCTTCAATGTGCTTCATGATCCCAAAAGGATTCTGGCCACTGGCCCGTTGCACTACTTCTATCTTCGCACTAGTCTTTAACATTATCATTGGAGAATCATGCCCAAAGATTTTGCTTTAGCTGTATTTTCAACAAGAATTAATAAAGCTACCCCTATCACATGCGCTTGTTTGGCCTACTGCTGCACGTTAGGTACGGTGTCTCGCTTTTTGCAGCAATTATTTTGCGACCCAAAAAAGAACATCTATGTCATGTACCCCTGTTTCAAATTTATTCTGTTTAAAGTTTGTATACTACTGGTATCTGAGGAGTAAAATTTAGAAGACAAACATCCCAATTTAGTATGAGGATTGCTTTGTTTTCTCTTTCTCTCACTGTTCAACAATTGAACGGAACAACCATATCAATGTGGATAGCCTTTCCAAGCTTCAGACAAAAAAGTCATACTTTTCAAATCGAAACCAAATGAGACCAAAACTCAAAATTCCATCACAACTATTTGCATTGGTTAAATTTCATCGGGCATTATGGTATATATGACCTATTGATAAGTGCGCCAAAAGCCAGCAAAGCGCCAATCGCAAGCGGGTATTTTCCTGTACTCTCTCTCAAGTAGTGAATTCCGTTGCAGCCAAAAGTGCGATAATTCCGTACCATCTTAGGCGACCGATTCGATATATCTATATATATATAAAATGATTATTTAATTATCTCTTTTCTCGTCCCTTCTCTCCACCATAGTCTTGCGTCTTTCGGAACTTGCTAGTGCTAGTCTTACAAGTTTACAAACTGAGCCTCTATGTTTTGGACCATTCTTCTTATCGCCATTTGTCGGGTAGAGGCTTTTTCAGGTCAACGGGTCTATGATTCCACATTCAAGCATGCTCTGCTCAATGAGATGTGGGGAGAAGGATGGCCGTTTCAAGGAATAAACACTTTTGCACATTTGCCACACGAGAATTGTCTTGTAGACAGAAACTTAACATATGATATAGGTATTATTGGTGTGCCTTTTGATACGGCTACTTCATATCGTTCTGGCTCACGTTTTGGGCCTAGGGCAATCCGTGCTGCTTCGCAACGACAAACGTCTTTGAGGGGCTATAATCCGAGAGCAAGTTTTAATCCTTATACGTCGTGGGCTGTGTTAATGGACTGTGGAGATATCCCTGTAACACCAATGGACAATAATCTAGCTTTCAAGCAGATGACCATGGCATTCGAGGAGCTACTACTTGAACATTCCTCGCCAATAAATGATGATAGACCCCGTCGCTATGTTGCTCTAGGTGGAGACCACTCAGTCATTTTGCCCCATCTTAGGGCGCTTCACAAAGCATACGGCCCCATCAATGTCATTCATTTTGACGCCCATTTAGATACATGGAAGCCTGACAAGTATCCGTCATTCTGGCACACACCTCAGAGTGAAATAAATCACGGATCAATGTTGTGGAAAGCCTTTCAGGAAGGTCTCATCACCGACCGAAATGTACATGCCGGAATACGGACTAAATTGTCCGGGCCGGCCGACTATGAAGACGACGACGAGCAGCATTGGACGAGGATCTCTGCAGACGAGATTTGGATTGATGGAGTGCAAACTGTCATAAGGAAAATCCTAGAAAGAGTTCCGGAACATACGCCAACTTACGTCAGCGTAGATATTGATGTCTTGGATCCTGGTTTTGGCTCAGGTACTGGAACGCAAGAGCCCGGTGGATGGCTTCCTAGAGAGCTCATATACGTGCTCAGAGGAATTGAGCTGTTGTCGATTGTCGGAGCCGACATTGTGGAAGTTAACCCAGATTTTGATCATGCCGAAATTACCTCGACAAATGGGGCACAAGTGGTGTTTGAGGTGATCACTTCCATGGTTAGGAAAGGCCCGTTGAATTTCAAACCTAGAAGAGATGTACCGAAAACCGAGATTCTTCAGTCAAAGCAATCATTTACTGTATTTGGGGATGTTGAGAAGAAATTCAGTGATGCCGGGGACTTTATTGAGGCTAACTCATTAGAAGCCGCACTCAATGAGGTGGAAAAGCTCCGTGTTGAGTTGGAGTCTGAAATTGCACAGTTGAGGCAATTACGCGAGCATCTCCAGAAGAAACGCATCTAGTGGTGTTTCAGTGCAAGATATCTAATACAAATTGTATGTAGAACGAAACTTATAAAGTAAAACGTATGTAGATCTAAGAGATTAGTAAATGTGAGGCAACATGCTGCGTTCCGAAAGCATATGGCGGATGAGTCTAAACAGAGATTGACGCATTGCGTGGGCCAAATCGCTTTGATGTTTATAATGATGAGTCGAACCTTCTATAGCTGACTTCTTTAAATCAAGAGAACACCAGCAGCCAAGGCACCGGCAAGTCCAATACCAAAACCAGTAGAGCCCGACACAGCGCCACCACTATAAGACGTGGAGTGGGAAGAGCTGTTACTGCCCGCAGTACCGTTTGTAGCAGCTTTGATGACTACAGCAGTGTATTCGGAAACGTAGACTGTAGTAGTCAAAGGGTCTTTGGTCTTATCGAATCTTCCATACTTGTGGGTTCCAGAGCTGGTCGAGGTCGTTGAAGGGGTTGTCTTGTCAAATCTACCGTATTTGTGAGTTCCCGAGCTGGTAGAAGTCGTGGAGGGTGTCGTTTTATCAAATCTTCCGTATTTATGAGTGCCGGAGCTGGTGGAAGTTGTCGATGGGGTAGTCTTGTCGAAACGACCGTACTTGTGAGTACCTGAGCTGGTCAGAGAAGTCAGCTCGGTAGTTTTGTCAAAGCGACCATATCTGTGAGTGCCCGAGCTGGTTGAAGTTGTGGCAGGCGTGGTCTTATCAAATCTACCATATCTGTGAGTATCAGTGGTTCCAGTAACAGTAATGGTCACCACTTCTCTGGTCTCTTCGACGGCGGCTACAACGCCAGCCGCGAGGGCACCGACAGCAACAGCAGACGAGAACTTCATTTTGTGTTGTTTATGAGGGATATAAGAAGTGGTGCTGACGAAGACTAAGGTAGAAAAAAAAAAAATCGACGAACGGTGCAGCGTATAATTTTGGGCCCGGATAGCGCTTCCCCCGGAAGTAAATTTTTCTGCAGTGTTTTGAGGGATTTTATCGCACGTTCCCGATTAGGCCGCAAATGTCGCCGAATCAGTCATCAGAAGCAGGATCTTCACAATCACGAGTGCGTCACGTGACAGACTGCGAAGGTTGTGATTTTCTGGCACACTGAAACATATAGATAATGTGAAGAAAGCTTTGGAAGTAATCAAGGTAGTCTTAGCAAAAGTAAGGGTGTATAACGCTATGCTTTTTTTATTGCCTTTTTTTCTGAAGGGGTTCCGTGGCTCTCGGCCGTCATTTCTATTTTCAATTCCCCTGCACAAAGATGCTTCTGCTCGGCCCGGCCTCAAGTTGTCTTAGCGCTGGCTCAAGCCTCAAAGATACAATTCGAGGAAGATAGCAAAAGAAGAGTCCGCCTCGGTCAGAAAATGTCTAAGCCCGCCTTTTGTTGATATTTTTTTCTTTTTTTTTTTTCTACTTTGCTTGTCTGTTTTTTTTATTTTTTTATTTTTTATTTCTTGATCTGGTTAGCTCGGCTTTGGGCATACCATTTACAGCTTTCCATTATCTGCTGAACCATCAAAAAGATTGCAGATGTGCACATGAGTTACTGTAAATCACCTGGGTGCCTGTCTTTTTTTTAGGTACAATTGTAAGATTTCAAACTCGAGGCAGAAAATTAAGCCTGAACAAATTCATTTATTGATCTATATAAGCGAAACTCGAGCCACAAGTAGATAGTACTGGCAACCTGTAGCTGGCCCAACCCCGATTCAATACAGTCGAATAGAATAATCGAAAAAACAGAGTCGGTAAATTTGTTAACCCTTTTCATGAATGCCATCAAACTCGCTTGCTTTAGACCATCATTACATCAAACATAAACTCGGTACATATACTACCAAACGAAAGCTCAATTAACAGTATAATGAAGCGCATGGTAAGTTCAAAACTCGAAGCTCTGGTTGTTGGACACACCAAAACCATAGGAGTCACCGTAGGCCTCTGGCTGCAATCCATCTTCATTGTAACCATCATCCTCATCAGCTCCAAAGTATTTCTCAATAATCTGGTAGGCTTTGTTGTAAATTTGTTCGTTTGAGTTTGCTTGACAGTTGAAAATCTTCTCCATACCACCTGCTTCTTCAATAAACACGGCATACTCGTTTGTTGAAGACTGTCTCGCCTCCTTATCGATGTCACCAACCTTGAGTATGTTCACCAAAGAGTCCAATGTCACCTCAACGATCTTCAGGTCAGCAACAGCTAACAAATCACATAAAGGCTTGATGCACCCTTGCGAGACCAAGTAACGGATTTGCTCTGGATTGGCCAATCCACCAGAACTAGCATTTGAAATGGCCCAGCAAGCCTCCTTCTTTGTCTTGTACTCGCCAACGGCCAACAACCGGATTATAGGAGGAATCAAATTGGCATCAATTACTGCCTGTATCTGCTCCGTGTTACCAGCGGTGATATTGGAAATAGTCCAGCATGCCTCTTTTCTGAGAGTTTCTTTCGTTGAGTTCAACAAAGGACCCAAATGCAGCAAAACGCCTGCGTTGATCATAACTTGCGTCTGCAAGTCTGTACCTGTGACAATATTACCAATTGCTCTCAATGTAGGAGTTTGCACCAACGTAGAATCATGATCCAACAACTCCACTAAACGGTGAGGAATACGTGCATCGATAACGGCCTGAATAGCCTCTGCCGGGCCATCACTCAAGTAAGATACGGCCCAAGCGGCATCCACAAGAGTCTCAGAATCGACCGAATAGATCAACTTGGCTAAGGTGGGGATGGCTTGTTGCACAAGGCTCCAGTCGGGCGGGGGATTCTTTCCTCTACACAAGTTTGATAAGGTCCAAGTGGCGGTGCGAATCAAGGTGATTTTCGTTGTGTTAAACAAAGACAACACAGGTTCCATAGCACCGTTTTGCAACACGTAGTCTCTGTATTCAGGGCAGTCACCCGCAACATTACCCAACGCCCAGATTGCTTGTTCCTTAACCTCCAATGACTGAGAATACAACAATGCCACAAAATGTGGAACAGCACCAGACTCCACCACAATCCTTGTTTGATTGGATGTACCCGAAGCTATGTTTGTCAATGCCCAGGCTGCTTCGAGTTGTAACATGTCGGGGTGGCCTTCTTGCATAAATTGAACAAGATATGGTATCACCCCCAGCTGAATTACCAAATCAATAGGCGGGTTGTGCTCTTTACTCAACACTTGTCTGAACTTCACTGTGGCATTCAAGCGGTTGTCAAAGTCATCCAGGCTGATCATCTCCATCATCTTCGGCAACTCCTGGCGCAAAGAATCGAGCAGCTCGTCATGTGCCGTCGAGAGCCCAAACTCATCAATGTTATCCTCTTCCTCAGAATCATTGGCCAAGCCCCCATTGTCGACGTAGTTTCTTCTTTTTGCCAAAACCTCCTCACGCTTCTGCTTACGCAAATCAACCTGATGAGTTTCCCTGCGCCTTCTCAATTCATCGCTTTGAAACCGCCCCTTGTTCTTGAAGTTGGTCCGGCGGTACTCAGGGATAAACTTACTGGACGAGTCTTCCATTTGTGAAAGCGATTTTGCTTGTTTGGTGTGGATGTTTTTGCGAGAAAAAGTGTAGTATGAAAACTCCAAGAGAATCTGGTCAGAAAAGGCAAGCGATTTCTAAGGTTCTACTCGTTTCTACGGATCGAATGAGGGAAAAAATCACCGAGCAGTAGTGATGGTTTTGATGTTCTTGTGTGCAGGCTCCACTCTAGGCCAAGTCTTTGGATGAGTTGTCTTCTTAAGCTCAAAGCCTGTTCTACTCCAAAAAGAACCACGTTTTGATGCATCTATTTTTGGCCCACTTAATCGAAGTCTATTCTTTGTGTAGTCAATCGCCCGTTCGTCCCTGGGGAAGAACTCAAAATCACGTGACCATGCTACCCTAATTTCTACCCCTCTTCGAATCTTCGAATCTTCGACTCTAGTCTGCGTACACGGAAGAGCAAGCAGCTAGGGTGTAAATACCAGCTGAGCAAAGAATGCAAGATGATGGGCTTCTTCTTTCCTCTGCCTGCTTTTATCTCTTCACTGCAAAGTATAAATATTCTTGGGATGAAATATACTATTTTGAACCCCGTAAAGTCTCCACCTTCCCACCTTGGACATGGCTCACTTGACAATATGAAGGTATCGGATGGATAATCGCACAACTGAACAAGCTAATCTTTCTGAAGTCCTGAGCTTCAAGGGACTAAACAAAGGGCTCCCATCGTAATAGGCAAGCCTTTAAATTGCTTGATTGCACTTGCTTTTGCAACTAGTCTTTTCCGTGGCTCTCTGGATTCTTTGCAGCCAATGACTGCCCGTCGATCTTCGATACGAGCACTGCAGTTAGCTTACTGGCTATTTAGAGATTTTGCATGTACCATTGTGGAACTCCTTGAAATCCTCACCACGGAACCAATATTCTCCACTTTTCAGATAAGTTTCTTTTTATTATTATTTTATAGTTTGCGTCTACTGGCTCGTAGTCAGCTTCTGTCATTAATTGCAACGCCAACGCTGCACGCGCGCACCAGATCTCGAAGGAGGCCCTTACATCCCGCTTAACATATTTGATTCACCTGAAGGTAATCTATCGGTGCCTACCATATGGTCTGTTGGCAAAGAAAAATGCTTCTGTTTCGGTTTCTGAGGTCTCTACGGACGTCATCGCGTCTTATGTTTAGGCACAAAGGCAGTTTCAAGAATGACGACACCACAGTCGAAACTGATGAGGTGGTATCGGATAATAACCCTTGGTCTCCCACCTTGTATCAGGATAAGGTGCATGTGCGCCAAGGCTGGAGGGATATTGAGCTTCCGTCGAACTATAGGCTTTCTTACGAGCCACTCTACGAAGCTCCCGGTTCGAAATATGTTGCTGTCTTGAAACGATTGACTCTTTCGTTTGCAGTGCTAGGAGTGTACGGATCCAAACTTCTATACGATCTGGCTCAATTCGATGACATGTATGCTTTGGCTGTCCTTATAGGCACGTGGTCACCCGTGGCAGCAGTTCAATTCAAGACAAAGGATTATGTGACACGTATATTTCGTTTGTACGACAAGGAAAGGCCACAGACGCTTGAAAACCTTGTCAAGGATGAAAATTTGATCATGGAGAAGCTCAATATGACCGGCGGCAAAACATACAATACGCTTCTCAAAGTTCTGAATAACAACTCCTTGAAGCTTTGTCTGGAAGATACAGATGCGTTCAAGCCGTACAGAACGTGGCAGGAAACGGTTGATGGAAGGTATAAATACTACTATGTGATGGACAATGTAGGAGGGATGAAGATGGACCGTCTCTGGGGCATCGTTGAGCAAAACTCTGGTGTTAACAATGGCAGATTCATGAAAGAGACAATTGAGTAAAGTCCAGTACTCAGAAAGAGGTGCAAGTGCTGCGATTACTTGAGCACTACGTGAGAGCGCACTACTTAAAGTATGAGCTTGTGCCTCAGAAATATGCTACTCTAGGTTTTCCTGGTGACAAGCAATGACTTATGAATCATTGGAAGAAGTTATGTCACCTCATGTTCGCAAGTAGGGCCCGGTTATCACGGCCAATGACATTGTTATCTACTGCACGAAGAGGAAGGATACTTAAGGAAAATCGGAGCCCGAAAACCTCAAATCCCAAGAGTTTTAGAATGCTGGTAGATCCTGGCATATTATGTCAGGTTTTTACGAAGCGTACTCCTCCTCTTGGAGAGACTCGCGTACAGGTTCTTTGAAACCAGACTCGCTGAAGCATAAATACAGCAAATACATTTGGTGAACTCTTGGTGGAATCAAGTATGGACAGACGCACAACTTGCGAGTAACCTCGTTCAAATATCTCTGTGTCGTTTTCCTTTCGCCTCAATTCATGAGAACTAAAAAAAAAAAAAAAAAAAAAAAAAAATCATAAGAAATGCAGAACGGCTCACACGTGCCGCAGTGGAATTGCACATATGCCGGCTTTTCAAGGATCTTTTACTCTTTTGCGCCAAGATGCATCGAAACTTCAGATCCAGAGGCGCGCTCCCTTTCCCATAGTCTCTCATTTCGTTGATGTTGCAAACATCAAAGATTATTTTGTATACAGCTGATAGTTGAAAAGCTCTTGATGAAAGGATCCAAAAGCTTTTTCCCCCAGTAAAGGCCCCTTTTTGCAAATCACCCTTCTTTTTGTCCATATACACCATTTAATAATGTCCTTCAGCTTATCCCATCAAAAACACATCCCTTATGTGCACGCCCGATCGAACCCCGCCATATTTACTTCGCACTTAGCAACGAACCTTTGGCCAACATAGTACAGCCGTCCCTCGGGAACAAGCCCAATTTTTTCATCCAACCCCACCGCCGTATCACCAATCTTAACGCTCTCGTACCTTAGGAAAGTTCCGGAGCATACTGCGAGCTAGATTCATTGTCCCCATCGACAAAGGCTGGTCTCTGTGATATTCGCTGATCTTGCTCCGCCTCGAGTCACGAGAATTGAGAATTGAGAATTGAGAAAATGGGGTTGTTTTCGCCGAAGAACCGGTCAACACTGTCCTCACCGGCTCCTACCTCCAGAAATTTAGCTTCTAAAGGGATATCCAGTGAGAATGGAACACATGGGAATAATTTGAAAAAGGTGAAAGAAGACAAAGATGCTTCGGAGACCCCCTCAGATGACCAGGATACAGATGATATTGAGGTAGAAAAAAAACAATACGCAAAGGAAAAGGCGCCACCGAAGGAAGCAGTCGCTGAGGCAATTGCAGAGGCTGGCCCAGAAACGGAAACATTGCTCAACACAAAACTCAATGCAATGTTATATCATACTTCAGAGGACTCAATTGATTTATATCGCAGTGAAAACAATTCCCTGGACCTTTTAGGGAGACTTTACTATGATGACTATGATCCCGATAACCGCCAAGTCGTTGAACGTGTGACTTCATTCACGTCATTACAGCCGCTAGCCAGAACCCCCGCATCGTCGCGGCTCAGCAACTCAAGCAAAGACCAGCTCGACGAAAATCCAAAAAAGCCGCTGTTTGCCAGGCAAGTCTCGTTTGACACTCTCAGTGACTCACACCATCTGGCCATCACTTTGAAGGTCAAGCACCCTGAGTTCAAGTTCCGTAGGAACAATAAGACCTTCCTTATTGGTTTCAGCAACGACTCCGAGTCTATGAAGGCTGTCGCGTGGGCATTCTTGGAGATGGTGATCAGCGGAGATACTATTATTGTGTTCCAGGTGTTGGACGGAAAGTCGCATAACGTTGTCGATCCTCAGCTTGCTGAGCTTGTTTTGGAGAAATTGCAAAAGTTAAACACACATAGCAAAAGAATCTCGCTCGTGTACGAGGTAGTGATTGGCAATCCACAGAAACTACTCAAAAAGGCAATCTTGGAGTACAAACCCGCAATGATGATCGTTGGAACCAAGCAATATGGCCTGGCCTCGACGACGGATTCCTCTGGCGCTCTCAGCCCATACCCGCTGCCACAATCACCCGGTCTTTCTCATCCACAACCTGTGCGCAGTAACTCTTATCTTGCATCACATCTCCAGCAGCCGACACACTCGCATCACTCGTCACTTCACAGGTCATTTTTTTCCAAATCGTCAACGTCAAAATACTTCTTGCAGTACGCCTTAGTGCCTGTGATCATCGTAAAGCCATTTTACAATATCCAGGAGACATTAGAAAAACCAGTGAACAGTGAAAATTACTTCCGCGACTGGCTCGCAAACATTGATATCTCCCATACCCGAGAGAAAAAGAAAAAACACATGTTCGGCATGCGAAGTAATCTGTCATCAAGAAACCTGTCCCACACTTCTCTTACAGATTTCTTTCACCACGAAAAAAATCACGAAAAGGTGCACGACAAACTCTCGGAGATATTACAGCCCCACGAAAGCCGTGGCCGATCAGGCGGCGAAAAATTCTCCTTTTCGGTGGGTGGAAGTCGCGATTCTTCACCATTGAGATCTCGATCAAGATCTTCACTCAGTCGCGAGAGGCGAGGCGACACAGGCGGAGACTCCGCGCCAGATGGTGGTTCGCGTTCGAGATCAAGAAGTAGGCTTTCGAGAATGTTTAGCGGATAGAAGGCAGCGAGATCGACGTATTTTGCAGCCAGATAAAGATGATGCCAGACCAGCTGATCGATCGTGTTATGAGCACGCAGGTCCTAGAGGCATTCCGGAAATCAGTAACGAAATTTTGAAACAAAGTTTGTTGCCAGGGGAAATCTCGTGGGGCTTTAAAAGGTTTGTCCTAGAGCATCACTGAAATGGATCACAAAAAGAAGAAGAAACAAAGTTTAGATCTCTGCCTAGTGACCCTAAGTTCGAGTCAATGTAAAGCTTCTCGGGTAACGCGAACTTTTAGTTCAATGAGCTCGGAGGATTGCGGGGTAGAACAAAGATATTCGCAGACTTCTCTGCACACCAATTACCGAATAGCAGCCCGCGCCGCGGAGAAAGCAAGAAAAAGATTCGTAGAGCACCTTTTTAAGGAGCAAGACTCGAAATAGAATATGGCCAGAACTGTTGGGAACCCCGGAGCGATCGTGGTCAATCTCGCAGCCTTTTGCACGGGCGCATATGCTGTTTACTACACCTCAAACAAAATTGTTCTTCCCCCACATTTGCTGGGCGCAGGTCACTGGCAATTTCTCACAAATATCTCGTTGTTGTTAGCTGAGCTTGTTTTCTTTTTGGGAACTTTGGCCCATATCTTCAAGTCTGATAGTTTGTTCAATTTAAAGAACAAACTACATCCGTTTACCTTGGCCTTGGGGTGTGTTGTCGCAGGTGTTTATTGGCCTTTGAGACTTATGTTCCTTCACATCCTCGTGAAGGATCCTACGGCTTCTTTCGTTCCACTCTCTGTGGACCTCTGCTTGCATTTGTACCCGGTTGTTGGCCTTTTAGTTGACTACTTCTTCTTCATGCCAAAGTGGACCCTCACCTCCACCCAGTATCTTGTGTTGAGCAGTATATTCAGCTCTTTGTACTGGTGGTGGCTCAAAGTTATCATAGACTTTGAAAATGGTGGGGAATACCCTTACATGTTTTTGAATGTTCCACAAGAACTGACACGAATTATGATTTTTGCATTGGTATCCTTCCTGGGCTTCGTTCTGTTTTGGATTTTGAGAGCGCTATATGACATTCTCGTAGGTGACAGCGAAACTTTGGGAGCCAAGAGAGTGAAGAAAGTGCAATAGAGCTGGGCTGAAACCACTTTTGTTATTTCTTGATGTTGGTCAAGCTTGCTAGCCCCATGTTCCAAAGCTGAACTGTGCTAATATGTATCATATTCGAGAAGAATGATGTATTTATCGATCGCATCTATGCCCCAACGCTCTCTCCAATCTTTCATCTCATTTATATCGTTTTGGCATCAATTTATAAGGACCATGTCAGGGTTCTTATATCTGCCTAATGTATTTAGTGAGATCTTCTGGTAAAACCAGTCGCTTTCCAACACTTAGGGCGGGAAAGCCGGTCATTATATAGTTGGAACTGGAAATGGGTCAGCTAACTACAATGGTAGTAGTGAGTGCAAATCCGTTGTGTAATTCCATAATACAGGTTGTGGATTCGTTGTCCGATCATTACTACCGCAGTTCTCATTGTTAGACAGTTGACTGCAATGGGACAACTCGCAGACCAGACATGGAAAGAAAAGAAAAAATTGCGTCCCGGATGGAGCTCTCATTCACTCTTTTCACGGTGCTCATTTTTTTTTGCTTTTTAAATACATAAAGCGGACCTCATGAGGCGTTGTATCAGAATTTTTTTCTCAAAGTTGAGTAAGGTAAGACTTAACATGGTTTTGGCAAAAAAGCCTTCTTTAAAAGGGGCTGCCTAGTCTGGAGTGATGATCAATTGTTCAGTTAGCTTCGGACTCTTAATGCCACTCCTCTACAGCTTTTCCTGACAAGAGAGATACATGTTCCTTTTTCTTTCTCCTTTCTTAATTTCTTCTTTCCTTTTTTTTTTTTTGGTTTCGTTTTCTGCGTTGGGAGACTGTGTTAAAATGTGGTATGAGCGTCGGTAACAAGATGTGGTGGCTGCAGAAGAGACATTTTCCTAGATTAAATTGTTTCAGTAGTGCACTCCACTACAGCTGCCAAATTATCATTTAGGTTCAAGAGCCCAACTGAGCGGGATTGCCTCCTTTGTAAAGGGAGGATTAGAACTTGCCAAAAAAGTAAAAAATAAAAATAAATTCAATTAGGGCGATCGAGCAATGTGGAAGTCCGATAGGAAAATAAGAACTTCTTGGCTGAGAATTTCTCCTCGGCCCCAGATCTTATCTGCTATGCACGGGTGTAACGAACCAATAATGTGCGTTACTCGTTCTTTCCTTTGTTGAACATCTGAATTTCATCCCTAGTACTCTAGCACAAATGAAATTCTTTCTGATCGCGGCGTGCCTTGTCACAGCAGCAAGCTTTCAGCTTCCTTTCTCGCTAGACACTTTCAAGGATCTCCCTCTGCGTCCTCATCATTCCTCGTTGCAAGCTAGTGAGCTCCCAATTGACCTCTCTCCTTATGCCGACAATGTGGTAGTCAGAGTATCAAAGAGTCCACAGCTCCTCAGCCAAATAAAGAGAAAAGGACTTAGGATATGGGCCCAGGATTCCAGGATGAAAACGATTGATGTTCAGATCCATGCGGATGAAGCAGAATGGTTTTTCTCAGAAATGGGTGTCGAGTCCAGTAAGGTTCTCATCAAAGACTTGCTGCAAGCAATTTTTGAGTCTTATCCCGAGGGACTAACCGCCCAAAATTACGGAACTTTTGTAAGGCTCTCTGATAATGAGTTCACATCGATTATATCTGAGGATATGACCAGTCACCAAAAACTTGAGGCGCTGGCTAAGGTGTTTTTCAAGCTGTACAGGCCTCTTCAATCAATAAACTCTTGGCTCAAGTTGCTTGCGGAAACCTATCCCAAAATACTTACATTAGAAACCATTGGTGAAACTTACGAGGGAAGGCCTTTTCAAGTCCTCCACTTATCCGTTCCTGGTGCTGATTATCCCCATGAGGATAAGCGCACTATTGTTGTCACTGGGGGCGTTCACGCCAGAGAATGGGTTTCTGTGTCGCTGGTATTATATGGAATATACCAGATTTTGAATCACTTTGAAACGAACCCCGGTGAGTGGGAAGAGTTGGCCAAGTTAGATTTCCTATTTATTCCCGTTCAAAATCCAGATGGGTATGAGTACACTTGGACAAACGATAGATTATGGCGGAAAAATAGACAGCCGGTGGAAGGAAGTAACGATGATCAATGCAAAGGTATAGATATTGACCATTCTTACGATTTCCATTGGACCCCATCGAGCGACTCAGTGTGCGGCGAGGATTACGCGGGATCCCATCCTTTTGAAGCGTACGAGCTGAAGGTCTGGGACACATATTTAAACAAGACAAATGAAAGTCACAAAATATGGGGATACATTGACTTGCACTCTTACTCGCAAGAGATTTTATTTCCTTATGCATACTCGTGCAACCACCAGCCGAGAGATGAGGAAAACCTCATTGAGTTGGCGTACGGTATTTCCAGGGCTATCCGTGTCACTTCTGGGCGATACTATTCGGTGCTTCCAGCTTGTATTGACCGTGACTCGGACCTTATACCTGATATGGGATCAGGCTCCGCGCTTGATTACATGTATCATCATAAACTGTACTGGGCTTACCAGATCAAACTTCGTGACAATGGATCCCACGGGTTCCTCCTCCCAGCCAAGTATATTGTTCCCGTGGGAAAAGAAATATCTGCTGGTCTCAAGGTATTTTGCAAATTCATCTTGAGCGATGACTGAGGTCCTGATGAATAAAATTTGAACGTGGTCATGCATTCTCTTGGACATTATGAAACGACTCCGGTTCTTCTTGCGCTGGACTGATTTTTGCAACTGACCTTCCTGTCTTGTTTCGTTCCCCATAGGCACCCAATTTGAAATGCATTCCAGAGTTTACGAACTACTTTGCATCTTAAATTCTTTACAAAAACAGAATAGTATACATTCTATCGACAAGAAAAATGAGATTTTACATGAGGCGAGAGAGATAATGCAGTCCAGTATATGATGAAGATTTCATTCATAGATCACGGCGCACGCTATCTTCGCGCGCTACCTCCGGCATGGAGCCCGATCGGAGAAACTCATTTCTTTCCGGATCAGCGAAGAGCGTGCCCCTACGATTCGAAAGGCTGCCCGATGAGAGTCGTGATACAAAAGGTGAAGCGGGCTTCCGTTTCCGTGGATGGCACTCTCATTTCTTCGATCGGCCGAGGCATCATGCTTTTGGTGGGCATCTCCACGGAAGACACCAGTGAAGATGTATCTCGAATGGTGAAGAAAGTAGCTGCACTTCGAGTGTTTGAAGATTTCTCCAACCCTCCTCCTGATCAATCCGAATGGTATGGAAAACCTTGGTCAAAAAACTTGATTCAGGACAAGGAACTCAGCGTACTTTCCGTGTCGCAATTCACGCTCTATGGCACCATTAAGAAAGGCACGAAGCCCGACTTTCACAAGGCTGCGAAAGGTTCAAGTGCGCTTCCGTTGTACGAAGAATTTTTAAAAAGCCTTCGAAATGAGCTTGGTGATGAAAATAGAGTGAAAGATGGTAAGTTTGGTGCAATGATGGACGTGGAGTTGGTGAATGATGGTCCTGTGACTATAGTTTGGGACACGCGAGACTCTGCATTGTGATTGCGAAGAACGTCTTCAAAGAGGAGTACCTTGGAATTGATTTTTCTGAAGCATCTTTTACAAACAAATAATAAAATTATTCTGGTAGTCAAGAAATGAACAAGCATTAACTGTAAATCTAAATTGCATTAGTGGCACAGGTGAAGGGATGTCCGTAAGAACCCGACTGATAAGACCAAATAATACTTTGGATCGTGGCATAGAGTCCAGGGCCCAAAATGTAAAAGCCCACAATGATCAAAAACACGTTCGTGATGATCTCAAGTTTGGCCCATAGGCTCGCTTGTTGGAAGAAAGGCCAAAACTTGAAGTTTGGATCGTTGTGTTTTCTTAACTTGAAGTAAGATACGCCCCAAAAGACGAAGCCAAACCAACAATCGAATAATGATGACATCAAAGAAAGTAAATCTGAGAAAAACGGTATAACTTGGGCCAAGATAAATGCAAACACCCAAAGAACGGCATTCAACAAAATCCACGTGGCCCATCCCACAAAAGTGTGACTGCTTCTGTTTTTCGAATTTTTGTCAAAGATCCTGAAAAAGATAAATTGTGACGAGACATTAGAGTACAAGGACCCCAAAAAAATAATCGTTGGCAAGGCAAACGAAAAAGCAATTTTCTTATAGTTACCAGTTAAAGAGCCAAAAGCTGGTGCAGTCATGTTTTCCGTGCCAACGTACACATAGATGACACATCCAGCTAAAGCGAATGTAATCAATTCTGCCAAAGTGACAATATAAAGCGCCTTCTTGAACTCCCTCGGGCTCTTCATTTCCGCGATGAATGAAGGGTAGGTGATCTGCCCGACGAATGTGTACACAATGTTCAAGAAAGCGGTCATTCCGTCCACATAGGTGGTTCCTTTGACAGGAAAAGCGTGCCAGTCTTTCGAAATGTCGTATTCTACGCCGGCAAAAATCATCGACAAGAGCACGGCAATAAACATCGTAATTGCGGAGAAGTACGCAATACTTGACATGGACGAGAATGTTCTTGGTAAAGACAAGAGACAGCAGATGACCGCAGTGACAACAGAAAAGGCGATCGAACAGATGTTTCTCGAGCCCTCTGTGTCATAGTTGTCGGTGATGGTGTTGAAATATTTGGCACCCACCAAGACATGCAATGCCTGAATGAGCGTATTGTTTAGCAAAAAGCAAACCGCTGTTGCATACCATACCCATCTACGGTTGCCGAACAAGTGCTGACCGATATCACATATGTTAGTGATATGAGGATAAGCTATGCAATAATCTGTGATGATAAGACCAGTGTAGAGCACCGTGAGCGATACAAACGCAGTGAGAATGAGACCCGGAACAAGGCCTAGCACAGAGTAAGACCAAGGAAATGACATTATGGCAAGACAAATGTACTCTGAGAAAAGAAGCCCGGCCGCCTTTGGCCATGTGCAATTGTTATAATTAATGGATACACTCGCCTCATCATATGACAACTTTTCGGAGACGGAATTATTATCCGTGGTAGACTTGCCATCAAATTCCTTCTCCATTATAGGGCATGTAATTAGCTTGTTCTTCTTGGATCCAATACGATGACGGATAGAGAAAAGGAGGAAAAACTTTACGATAATTCAAGGAAGGAAAAGACCTCCGGACTTATAAGACTTGCATGTGAGGCGGTATTTCACTCCCACGGTTTAAGTATACGAATCCGCTGAAATAATGCATAAGCGAAAGAAAGCACGTCATCGTGTGGCTGCGCCGTAATTTTCGATGAGCTAACACAGCAACTCACATGTAATGTAATAAGATTTGAAAAAAAAAAAAAAAAAAACAAAAAGCACTTATTCAGACCAAAATGCAGGTGCCTGGAGGTGCATGAAGGTATACACATTCTTTCTCTCGCCCTTTTCATTTGTTTTTTTTGAGGCGACCCAGAACTTGTTACATGGAAAGAGTAATTTCCAGATGTGAGCTTGACCACTGAGAGAGAGTATTTAGCGCCTTCCATAAATCTCGTTCTACACTGTCTTCTACAAAAGTACTTATCTACACATTGTCGTTGGTCTGAGTTTAAAGCTGTGGAATTCCGAGACTTGACTGCAACTTGATGCCTCAATGGAATCCAAACTTGAATACATGATTTAAATTATAAATTCAGTGGCTTCCTAAGTGCCAGTCTTTAATCCCCACGAAGTCACAAGGATAGTTTTCGTATATCTACGGAAGGCTAAAAGCAATGGCCTCGAAGTCACGAATTCCATAACCCTTGCCAAAGCTCTCTTACATTGTATTCACTGTTTTATCTTGTCACTTCATCAATAAGGGTTTTTAATACACCAGAATCCCGTATCATTATTTTTTTGTATTTGTTCTTTGATTAAACGATCTTCTGCTTGACAAAGAAACTCTTCAAATGACGTAATTGGTAAGCGCACGTTCCAACCAATACAATCACTTGAATGATACTCCACCACACCACTCTTGAGTTAGTGGATTCACTCTGATTTCTGAAGATGGACTCGCGCTCTCTGATACTCTCTTGCTCCAAGTGAATCTCCTGCAACTTCCTGTTCAAGTCCTGAATCTGTAAAGTCAACCCGTCCACTTTCTTCGACGACTTCAGATCAACGTACTCCAGCGCAGCGCCAATAGCAATATCGAAAAATATTCTGTGTCTCTGACCACGTGTACCATCGTTATAGGTCGGTGTCAAACAGAACTTATGCTCTCCGCTGTCGTGAGAATTGAAGACGAAGTCCCCGCTGGGTTTCGAATTCTGATCAACGACACGGTGGTCGTTGTCAAAGGTCTCATCCACTGTGATCTTCAACTTCAAGTTGCTGTTCTTGGAATAGTCATTCATACGTTCATCATATTCATAAGCGTCAAGCTTGCCCACAACCAAAGCGTCAGCGGGCAAGTCTTCGTAGAAGCATCTGGTCTCACCCGTCTGAAGATAGAAATGCAAAGCACTCACGTGAGCTACCAACACAGATACAGCTAGCAATGACAACTTCATTTTTGAAGAGATCTCAGCGTATGATCTATGTTGAAATTGTAAGAGGACAGAGGGGAGGGAAAACCTGGCGACGGAAACCCCCGTGCGACGCGTGTGTGTGCAGGTGCCACCCGGCCGCGGCTTCAGTTTTGAATAGGCGCAACAAGGTCGCGAATTGAATCAATTTGAAAAAGCTTAATGGCGTGCACCTTTCTCGCTTTACAGTAAATAAATTAAAGCTGGTCCGACAAGCGGACAAAACTAAAAGCCGGTACCTCAATTTTTTGCACCAAACTTCAGGTGTCTGCGAGGCTTTCTCCCGAGCTCCTCGGCAAGAAGCATGCACGAAGAAGGTTGTTTTTGGACGTTGGAGCCTGGATGTATGGTGCTTCTTGCATTTTAGGAGAAACAGTGTGCATAATTTTCTTTCCTTTACCTTGCCTTGTAAAGTGGCACGTCCAACAAAATCTCTCTTCTACTCTCTCGGTGCCCTAAAGTAGAGAAGGTGAAATTTTAATTTACTGATTCCAGCACGTTTAATCACATCATGTGTGTCAAAAGATACATACATAATGTTTTCTTGGTTTTAGAATCAGTGTGTTTCTAAGGGTGGCTCAGTACATTTAGAAAGCAGTCCAAAGTGAAAAGTCGTAACTTTTTTTTATTCAGCTTTTTGGTAAGGCACTTTCTAGATCACATGTAGATAAAACCAAACGAGAGTGCAATTTGGTCGAAAGATTTCAAAATTGTGGGGACTCAAGACTCATGAGAAGTCTTCGTGTGTCGCCCTTTTTGCAGCCATTGATTTGCGCGTATTCTCGCTTGACAGACGGATGAGCACGATATCGGATACATTTTTGGAAATAGCATTCCTGCCAGAAAAACAGCAAAAAATAAAACGTCGAATGATCTACAAACTATTTCGGCTACTAGCATCTTAAATCCTTTGTCATTTTCATCTATTAAACTCGCCACAACTGAATTTAAATTCGTTGTCGATTTATCGTTTTAATTCTATCATCTGTTTGGCTCATTTCGTTTGAAATCAGCGTCCAGTGCCGTGCTTTATAATCAAAGGCCCTTCTTTTTCTGCTTCAATTTCTTGACTAAGTTGGTCAATGCAGCATCGTCACCATTGTTTTCCGTCTTCCTTTTCTTAGAGCTTTCTTTTTCGCCCTTTCTCAGTCTCTTTCCTCGTTCGTTCAAGATCTTTTTCATGGTGTTTGTCTTCTTGAACTCACTACTCGTGGGGTCAATGGCAAACTCGTGATTTTCAAATACCTCTTTGAATCTATCGTCATTCAAGTCCGCCTCGAAATTATCCTGCACGAGGTTATCGTCGAAGTTCTTCTTCCCCTTCTTCTTAAGCTTTTTATTCTTTTCAGCCTTCATGATATCGCGCATGTTGAAGTGATCAGCCTGCCCGTCTTCATTTTCGTCCAACATGAGCAACTCCAACTGTGCTTTGCTTTTTTCATCCCCAGCATCGGCCTTTTTACTCTTGTTTTTGTTTATATTCTTCTTGTCATTCTTTTCAGGTGACTTTTCCTCTTCCTGTTCCTCGAGTTTGCTCTTATACTTCTCGGCTCTCTTTTGGCGGCGCTCCTTCTCCTTCCTCTTATAAGCTTGAATTGTTGTTTCTTCAGATGGGTCTTTCGGCTCTTTCTGAGCGGCCTGGGTGCCGTCTCCAAGTCCAGGATTGAATGTAATCTCCATATCCACATCTTCATCACTATTAGCATCACCTGTGTTTTCAGAGAACTTGCCACCTAGTAAGTTTCTGTATTTATTCTTCAACTCAGAACTCTCATCGTCGCTTCCATCAGAATCCGAAGCCAAATACGCTTTGAAGTCCATGTCGTCGATTTCCTTTTGCGAGAACAGTCTTGTTGAAAGAGATGTTCTTTCTTTGGGGGTTTCATCCCATGTGAGCTTCACCTTCGAATGCTGTAAAGCATCAGTGACAAAGCTGGAGTCTGGGCGGTAAGAAGAGGGTATCTTCGTGCACGTCTCCTTAGCCTCTTCGTCATTAAATTCCATTCCGTCTGGAATATACCTCAAGTCGAATACATTTGCTGTCGACTCATATTCTGAACCATCACAGTTTTTGTAGATGGCCTCTGACGTTGCAACACTGTCACACTTTACTACTGCGTAGTAATACCTCAATCTCTGTAGCTGATACCTGCGCAATGCCTTAGAGTCGTAGTCCTGTTCTCCGTCATCCTCTTCATACAATTTTCTTGCAGCTTTTTCCAAGTCGTCCTTATTCGTGAGATCGAGATCCTCGTCTGAGTCCGAATCGACGTCCGCTTTTTTCTTTTTGGACTTGAAGAGCTCTTTTGGTGGCCCCTCTGTTTCTTCTCTTTGCATCTGCTCTTTTCCATACTCAGATGGGTATATCGTCACTGATTTAATGTTGCCACCTTTAGGAACGAAAGATGCAAAAGTAGACATCAAGTCCACAGCGCGAATATTATCCCAGTCCATGTTCACAACAGCAAAAGCTGCTGTCGGGTCGCCCTCTTCAGGCTTTTTATCCTCTATTTCAGCTTCAGACTCAGATGCCTCTTCCTCTGATTCGGAAATATCCGACTCGGAATCGGTGTCAGACTGCAACCCTTCACCTCTTGCTCTGTCAACGAACCCCCCCTCGATCAGGGATTCAACATCAGACTCCAGTGAGACGTCCTCTGTCTTTTCCTGAAATTTGATGTTCTTGCTTGGTTTTCCGGGAATCTCCTGCCTGTCCTCATCCTCGGACTCGGGATCTGAATCAGGATCCGAATCGGATCCTGAACCATCTGACTTAGATTTGGACCCTTCTTTCCCATCCGAGTCTGCCTCTTCGAAATACTTTTCGAAATCAGCACCACCGTTGTTTTGAACCTTTCTGCCGTATCTGTCGACTTTAACCTTCTTTCCCGTAGCTGTAACATTGAGTTTTCTCAACTCCTCTTTCGAAAATCTGTCATCCACTTTTACCTTAGTTCTCCTTGTGCTGGGCAAGATGAAGCGAGGGTCATAAGCGGAAGATGAAAATCTTTCATCCTTGACTGTGCTTGTCGATTTCTTAGAATCTTTTGCCATTATCAACCAGTCGGGAAACTCTGATTTTGACCCAATCCTCGAAGAGATGATCTTCACGCAGGTGAACCCAAGCGAGTCTGTGCATGCAGGTCTGTGGCAGGAAATACTGTACATCCAGAAGCCACAGTACATTGTGAATATGTCAGAAGGTTTATTAACCCTTGAGAAAAGGCAAATTTAGGTGTAATTAGCTTTCTAGCTACTCGAATTTGAGCCTTTTTAAGGTTTAATGGTAAAAACGAAACTGGCAGATTAATATGTGCAATGAAGCCAAATCAAAGAGCCAAGAATGAACTGAGGAGAGGCACACCAGGCTTGTGAGACGAAAGTAATGAATAGACTGTCTGTTCGGCAAAAGGGCGTCTTTTTTCGATCACCATCAACCGTCATGATTCTTAAAGAATGATATATATAATATTTAGCCCACGCTCCAATCCCTGGAAAGACATAAGCTGCACACCACTAAAGATTTTCTTCCACAGGTGAGACAAACGGAAGTAGTATTTGAAGTTTTACTTCTTCAAACCTTTTCAACTTTCTGTAGTCCTTTTTTGGATTTGAGTAGTTCCTATCCTCTGAAGCTGAATGGATTGAGAAAGGAGTCAAAAAAAGCATATCAGCACCACTATCAGCACCTTTTGCAACCTGGCAACCGTCGATTTCACAGGATGCCCGCACCCCACCACCGTCCAAAGGCGACTAAAATTGGAACCCTAGAGCCGAACAAAGATAAGTGGGATTTTAAATGTATACTTTTTGCCCATTTATTGTTAAGTTTCTAGGCTTTTAACTAAAAAGAGTTTTTAACTGACATATTTCATGTGCCATTTCGTACATTGTTGTGGATTGATTTTTGAGGTCCAGTATCCTAAAGTGTGACCAATAGTTCCATAAGATGTAATATGGAAGCAAGCCAGAGGAGAGTGTGTTACGCCAATATTTCCCCCGTATGATTTTCTCAATCAGAATTTTTCTAAGAGCTAAACCGAAAGACGTTATCATTACCCCTAAAATTAGATGACTAGTGTGTCCATAAATTGTGTTACTTGACTCTCGGCGAAGCTCAATAAATAGCTTCATTATCCACAAATCTCGTTCATTCACCAAGCAATATGCTCTGATTTCATCAGGAGCTCATATTATGACCGTCACACCGATCCACCAGAACCTTGATTTCCAACTAGTCCAGCCATCTCGAGGAATGCGCGTTCTTCCCCTAAATTCTTAAGGTTTACTCCTTGGCGGGCTTGAGCTTGCTTTTCTTCCCACTCCCATTGCTTCCTCTGTTCGTTTAACTCCTTCGTCGAACCCACTCCCCATACCTCCAAGTCTGTGATAACAAACCGGTCCTCGTAATCTTGATCCGCAACAGTTTTCTGTGTAGATTTTTCGAAGAAACGCGGTGTATTTGCGCTAGCATTGACAATATGTCTGAAAACACCAAACTCAAGATTGGCTTCGATTGTCAATGACATACTTCCAGGAATGTATTTGCGTGTATGATTCTTGTTTACGGGTTGCTCGTTGCCAAACCCCAATCCCATTCCCTGGTTATTGAGATATATCAGTCTGCCAGCAGATAACAGCCCAGTTCTAGAATAAAAGAAGTCATACCTCGGATGAATGGCTATGATCGATGTCTCCTCATCACCAAAGTTATTCTTGTTGGAGTTTCTCCAAGGTTGATTGATGAAGACAGCATACGTTATCCTGTCAGTGTCAGATTGCCAATCTTTTTTCGGATCTTCAGAAGAGCGAAAGAATCTGGGGTATTCAGTATCGAACTGTTGATATCTTTTGTTTTTCGTAATCGTCTTGCTTCTTAATCTCTTTCCGGAAACAAGAAGTATTGTCGGGGCCTGCCACTTAAATATTTTCAGTTCCAAAGAGCGTATAGAGAATCCACTGTGTGCGCCGTTGTAAAGCTCCACCATGTTTTGTGGCGTTATCTCTATCGAGCTGTTTGTGCTTTTGAGAAATAGAGCAATGATAGAGATCGTTGCTTCGTCGACAAGGCGCGTTGCATTGAAAGCGTGGACACTTTTCTTGTGAGCACTAGCATCTTTCAGGTTCTCATGACTTTCAGATATCAGTTTCGACGTCAACGAGATAATGAAAAGCTTCTTGAGGTTTGAGGACAAAAAGCCATCCATGGCATGTTCAATGCCGTCGCAAAATGCGGTGAATGATATGCGGGCATTTTGACAATTGGCCTCGTTGATATTCACATCAATATAACGTAATATGGACATAGAAATTGACTCAAATGACTTCCACTTATTGGATGTTAATCCGCGTAGCTGATCTTGCATTTGTATGTGAGATTGTGTTGGGATGGAGCTCACGATCAAGACAAGCGTTAAGACTTGACTAAACTCGTATGCTGATATAGTTAAGTCATCCATTTCTATCCCGTCGTAGTTTGCTAGTACATCTAGCTTATTCCATTGAACTCGCCGAGAACTGAATTTAGCTTCTACCCCAGTCCCAGGATGATTATGAAACACCTCAACCATAACGTCACTACTATCGGACTTCTTTATTTCTATTTTGTGTGAAGATCCATCCTCAGCAAGCTCCCTCTCTTGTTTAGGCCCGAAGGACCGGGGATTCCTCTTTTCATTGCTTCCCTTGGAAACTTCGCTCAGTGAGCTCAAGGCGAGTGAAATGAAAAACGTCTTTATGTATGAAAAATCGTGCCAAATTTTGGAAACACCGCCCAGATTAACAGCAAGGGCTACGAGAAGCTTTTTGATTGTGAGCTGCTCTGGATTCATATCTGGTGATGCAAGGAAAGGAAGCCTTCCTAAGATCGTGAAGGATCGATAAAGTATTTTAATAATAGGCTCAAGGGGTGACTCTTCGAATATTTTCCCCGGCAAACTTGAACCCTCTTCTTCCTGCTTCATATGTCCACTTTCTTCATGGGTATGTCTATCCTGAGAGTTGTCAAGCCGGAGTAGACTGCCAAGTTCAGACATTGTTAATACTGCGTCTGAGTCTAGTAGGTCTTTCATATTGACTCTTGATGCAAGCGATATAAGGTCTCCTTTACTGAGAAGGCTTATCAATCTAGCTTGAAATAAGTTTTTCAATTGGTCTCTGGAAAAGCTTTCTTTGGGTGGATCACCTCGAGGTTCTGAACTGGTGAACAGCCCCATGGCTGTTGCGAATATACAAGCTTGTGGGGAAAATTAAGGGAGAGAATAAAGATGGTTGACAAAATAAGACAGCCACTTTGGATTGATGAGACTGATTAATTCTTGAGGAATTCGATCGAGAGGTAAATTGTATTTGGGTCTTAGGATTTAAGGAACTTGAGTTTTGATTGAAGTATTTTTTTGTGTGACTGCACCCCCCCCTACCCACGAAAGCGGTTTGTTGAAGCCAACGCTCAAATTGCAGGAGTAATGGTCGCAAAAATACAAAATGTAATAGCGTCCAGTAAAAATCGAACAATAAGTTTTAAATGATAAGACATTGAAACAAGTGATTCAATATCTCAAAATTTCGCTTGTTATCATTTAGCCAAAAGTTTATCGCTCAAATGACTGCCTAAGAATGACCTGGCAGTCAAAACACACAAGAAGGGTTAATCCCAAAATATCGCGCGGCTTGAAGGACAACTCTAAGTGTTGAGATACCAAGCAGCCTTTGCCGAAGTTGTTCATATAGGCTTTCTACTGCATAGGTCACTCTTAAGGGTCTTTCCGTCTCTTTCCACTTGACCAGTCATACGTAGTCTTCCGGGTAAGGTCTAGGCCTGTAGTGACCTGTATGGAATGTCCATCTCCAAAATACTTAATGGTGATGAAATCTCCTGAAGTTTCCACACTAATGGATCTCTACCTTTTCATACGGACACCTAATACTTAATTGTGTTAGTTTATTCCTTCAGCCCCCAAGTACTCTTAACGCCTATGGCTGAGTCCTAAGATACAATTGACAACTCATCCCCCTCCTTAGAGAGACTTCCCTTTGGGCTCCTCTTCTGAGCGAGGTACGGTCCCTGCGTATCGCTACTAGCGTGGTCTGAGTTGCCTGTCAAGCTCTAACTAAGATTAGTCCCTTTCGGGACATGTCTAAGCTCTGAGACTTGATTGAGGCTCTTCTGCCCTGTATACGTGATAGTCTCTCTCATGAATATTTCAGGACATACACGTGACTGCATCAGTGCAGTATTCCTCTCAACACTAAGAAAAGCCAAATGGAGGCTTCGTTGTAAATATATGATGACGAACACGATTGTGAACATTATGTCTATATGTATCTATATCGAGGGGAGTTCTTTTTCTTGTTTGGAATTATTGCTCGACTGTAGTGCAGATCACATCGCCCGCAAGATGTGCGTGCACGTAGTTCAAATGGAAACGACATTGTAACATGAGAATGACCCCTTGGCTAGTATTCACTTCATTCACGAGAACTCTCCATCGAATTAATTCGTACTTTTAGCGGACCACATATCCAACTGCTTGACTATGTGGAATACCTGTGATTTAGTCGTGAGACTCACCAAGGAATATCTCTGCCAAATAAAGCTTTGATCGTATTTCGAGTGCATAGATAAACTTCTTCATCTTACCTAGGATTGAAAGATGAACAGCATCTTCACTGACAGAGTCATGGCCATGTAACCTTTGGTTACGTGCTGACTGCACTAAAAGCTGTTTCGTGAAGGAAATGAACACGAGACAGAAGTACACGCGTGTGAAGGTAGTGAGACATGTTCCGCTCACCGTCAAGAACATTTCTCTTGCAGGAGATGCGGACTGAGAGGTGTCAACGGCTCTTTTGACCAAGGAAGCCACTGTATCAAGGGTTTCGGACGATGGCGTTCCTGCCGGATTGCTGTCCTCTCGGCTGAACCAAAAGTACACGAAATAAAGTGTGTAAACAAGCCCCACCAAAGTGTCAATAACGTAGATACAACAGCCCAAGCACGTTCGACGAACATTGGTGAATCTATCCAGCAAGCTGAATAATGCAGAAATGTAGAACGGAAGAACCGAGAGCGCTAACAAGTTATATAGCCATTGCCAGAAGTTTAAGTGGTGGCCCGTCAAAATAGAGAGCACACCGTAGACGCCGCCTATTTTATTCAATATGGCAAATGAGAGAACGAGCTCAACGCCTATATATAATGGTATCACAAAGAAAAAGTTCTGTGAGATTGGTTAGTAATAAGAATGCGAGTGATCTTGAATGTGTGAATGTGTCATGACCGAACCACCATTGCCGGGTTTATTTGCGATGCAGCAGACATACGGATGGTAGAAATTGATCAAGTGAAGTAGTTTTCATGCTCTGTATTTAAATGGAGATGCTTCCGCCAATGTTATGCAATTTGGCGTGGGGAACGGAGGTAACACACTGTGGTTTTTTCCATGGAGAGCACGAGCACAGGCTCACCAGTTGCGAACAAGTTGCCGACTGCAGTGTCTGATGCGGAAGAAGGATGGAACATGCCAATTCTATAATGCTAGTCTCTAGATATATTGCTCAAATTTGACCGACTCAAAGAAAAAATGTGAAATAAAGCGTCTTCAATTGAATTTTTGAGCTCATGGTTTCCTTTTTTTTTTTTTTTTTTTCTGTTTTGCTTGCCTCGCTTCTTTCCCATTGTCCTGGCTCCTCTACAACGGCTGCCGGATCATCGCAGTGTCGCAGCACTCATCCTAGCTACGCCAGACATGCACAGGTCTCATCTCATTTCCATCGAAGATTTGAAGCATCTCAGGCATTAGACATTCATTGTAAAATCAATATTGACCCCCAAACGCATTGATTCTCATGACTGAAAAGATACTGGAGCAAGTAAAAGATTTGAAGTTGCAGTCTTACAGCCTGAACTCCAACTCGGATTCAGATTCGGATTCCGAACCGGGCTCTGACATGAGTCCAGATGAATATTCAGACAATGAAATGGCTGCAACAGCGGATACTACGAGGATAGAGAAGGCGAAAACAATCGTTGATCGGGGCGATATCGTTGAGAAATACTCACAAGCCATCAATCCGGAACCACTAAAAATGGGACCCAAAACGACGAAAGATCGTGCAAACAGAGCTACAGTGGAGCAGGTTTTAGATCCTCGTACAATGAAATTCTTGGCCAAAATCATCAACAAGAACATCATATCCCGGATAAATGGATGTATTAGTACAGGCAAAGAGGCGAATGTGTATCATGGCGATCACGAAGACCCCCTGGTAACTACAAGAGAATTTGCAGTGAAAATTTACAAGACTTCTATCTTAGTATTCAAGGATAGAGAGAGGTACGTGGACGGGGAGTTCCGTTTCCGAAATACCAAGAATCAGGGTAATCCTCGTAAAATGGTAAAAGTTTGGGCCGAAAAAGAGTTCAGAAACTTGAAAAGGCTCTACCAAAACGGAATCCCGTGCCCTGAGCCCATTGAGTTGAGATCTCACGTGCTCGTCATGGAATACTTGACTAAGGGTAATGCACAACCTTCTCCCAAGTTGAGAGATCATCCTTTTAAAGACACTGATGAAATTGTTTTCTACTACCAGCAGATGCTCTTTTACATGCGAAGAATGTATAAGACGTGCCGTCTCGTACACGCAGACTTGTCAGAATACAATTCGATCGTACATAACGATAAACTCTACATCATCGATGTGTCTCAGTCCGTCGAACCCGAGCACCCTATGGCGCTCGATTTCCTCAGGATGGATATCAAGAACGTGAACGACTTCTTCTCGCGAAAGAAGATTAACGTTTATCCAGAGAGACTTTTGTTCAGATATATCACAGACACGGATGAGCTGCTAGGTATTTCAGGAGATTCAGACGAAGAATTGGGTAGGTATTTGGACAATTTGCCTTTAAAAAGCGAATTAGAGCATTCAAATGCCGAAGATGAAATCTTCCGCTCCTTGCATTTGGTGAGGTCTCTTAACCATCTAGAGGAAAGAGATTTTGAGAAGTTTGCCGAGGGTAAGGTTGACACGCTCACGGATTTGGTGGCTAAGGATGAAAAGGATGAGGAAACCCTGGACTCTGAGAGTGAAAGTGAAGAAAACAGCGACATTGAGGACGATTCGGAAGACGAGGAATGGAAACCGAAAGAAAAAGAGTTGAAGGGTAAGAAATACGAAGACAAGGATGAAAAGAAATCCCGTAAAGCCGCAGCAAAGGCCGCCAAAGCGGATAAGAGGAAAACCAAAATGAAGAAGCACGTGAAGAAAAAATTGATCAACAAAAGAAAAACGACATGAATCCGTTAATATATGGGAAATGAATGGAGGTGTCCGGTCTATCTTTCGAAACCGACACCAGCCGAACCGCCTCACGATAAAACATAAGTAGCATTATTTAAATGACGTCATAATCATCTAGAGAATTGATAGAAATTTATTTCACATATTCCGCATGCCGATGAAATATAGTAATTGCATTGTGGGGCAGGTTTTTTTTTATCCCTCAGATGCGCAAGTTTGCAACCTCTTTTAGCCGCAAAGATCTCCCGATGATAACCGCCCTTTCAAGAGCTCAAAAAGAAGATAACGCGTGAAATGCGAAAAAGTCCGTGAGCAAAAAAAGAAGAAGGATCGGATTGGGCTTAACCGAAAACCTCACTCGGCCGATTCCGGCGGGAATTCCTCAATTGGTTGAGGGTTCAACCCAATGCGGATCCACACAATAATAACTCGAAGACAACGCGAAAGCCGCATGTCTGAGCCGCCCCCTTAATGAGGTTGGGGGCCAGCGTGCCAAAAATATTACAATAGCCGTATATGTACGTGAAAAGCTTATTGTCCAAAGTCTACAAACTAATTGTTGTTTGCAGATCATTCGGCGCATTTCCGAATTTTATACAATAAGCCACGGGTGCAATTCTTTGTTTGCTTGCGCGTCGGCCTAGGCAACCGGTGAGGCCGTCAAAAATGTGGGGGTGAGCCACACGGTGTAGATATACCGGCCGAGATAGCTCCATGTACTTTTGAGATAGAGAGAGCTGGCAAGCCACAACTTCATCTCATAAATTGGATTACCAGCTACAATACTTCCGAGGGAAACTTGTGATAGACCAACTCGCAAAGCTTTTGAAGTTTAGCTTGTTTTGCCGAAGAGACTTGAGCAACCGATCGGGTAACCCTTATAAAAACGCGAGCCTGGCGCTCCCAAAGTAACCATGCGCAGATAAGTCGACTTCCCTTGTTCTTGATCATACATAATCCGGACAATAAACCAGCCATACTTTTGAACCGGGCTTGCGGTAATAGAAACGCACTTGCTACAACATCCATCGCGGAAACCACGAATACATAAAAGGAGGTTGGTATTCGGAACCGTTTGCATTTTCTTCGCCAAAACTGTTAATATATAATTCGTTTCCAGCCTTTTCTTGGCTCGCATAATTCGTCATGGAAGACTTTCTCAACGATCCACATGACGCCACTCAGAGGCGACAGAATACTGGAAGTGCCCGCTGGAATGCAGAAGGCGACCAGCTCCTGAACCTTGCTGACCTTCAATTCACCGTGGCGCCTAATTCTTCGGATGCACACGATCTTCGATCAAACTACGCGATGTTCAGCGACAACCAGAGAAGTGATCAGGTGTTGAACACGACCAAGGATCCCTTTTTGGACACGTTTGATTTTCTCGGCTCACCGACGCAGCAGGAGGTATCCCCACCTCTCGTAGCAGGCGCCGCTGAACCATGGGCAGGCAATCTAAGTTCCGATAATATCTATGGCGATGGACTAAATCTTAATGCTGGGGTAGACCCTCTTAATAACTTGGATCTGTTAGTTTTGCCAGATGATATCAGCAATCAGGCAACAAGCGGTAATGTCAATAACAACATGTTCTCTTCGTCGCAATACTTTTCCCCAAATTCACGTGGCACCAATTTCGGTCACCTCAACTCAATTGTGGAGGGCTCAGTTTCTCCCTCCTATTACCACAATACCTTCAGTCCGACGCACTCTCGACATGGCAGCGTGAGTATTCCGCCTCCGCTGAACTCGTACCTTCTGCAACATGCGCTTTTGTCTCCTCAAACAAATGCCATAGATGGGTCTTTCGATACCTTGAAGCTGCCGTATTCCGGCTCTTATCTTAATTCACCCCCGGCCATGTCCTTGTCACAAAGTACAAATATGAATTTGGCTCCTTCATATCTGGTCTCTCATACGAATGGTCATCTGCCCAGTAATCAGAGTTACGGAACGGGTGCCTCAAGTGTCGGCGCTATTCCGGGTGCATACCTCCGTAAAACACCTGAAGTACCAGGAACTCCCAAGCAATTGACACTGGAGGAGAAAGCCAAGCGGAGGCGAGAGTTTCACAATGCAGTCGAGAGGAGAAGACGCGATCTCATCAAGGAAAAAATCAAAGTTTTGGGATTCCTAGTTCCTCCTTCCTTGCTAACGCCACAAGTCTGTGCAGTGCAAGCTCTTCTGAAGAGTTCAAGCCTGAATAGTCATGAGACGAAGGAGTTGATAGCCTCCGTGAGAATCAAAGACCTGAAACCGAACAAGGCTTTTATCTTGCAGACTTCAGTTGACTACATAAGGCATTTGCATTACGTTTTGGAAAAGCAGAACGACAGAAAGAAAGAGCTCGAACGCTCTATCGCTGGACTTGAAACCACTCACAACTCGAACCATGTGAAAATTGAACCAGGTATAAAGAGGGAGCATGATTTACTGTCCTTAGAGTTCAACCCTGACGAGTTCTTCTCTGCCGAAATATAACCATCGGCCACATATAGCCGCACACATCCAGACGCTTGGACTTTCTTTCCGGACGAATTCTGATGGCTGACCTATAATTTTACATTAATAACGGAGCGAAAGATGCACATTCATGAGCTTGAGAATTTGTCTAAATGAACTTTGGAAATCGAGTGCATAGATGCGGTTCCGAAAAGATATCGCGGGGGCCGCGTAGAGGAACGGCATGGGCCTGCAGGCGACAACATATATATATAGTATGTATATATACAATTTCGTTCGATTTCGGACCACTAATACAGCGAGTCGGGGCTTCAGAACTAATAACACAGGTCTACTATAATGGATACAGAATCAAAGCAAAAGGCGCAAGGGCTCGTGGAGTTCATCAACAAGTCACCAACCCCGTATCACGTGGTTGCCAGCATCAAGAGTAAGTTAACTCTGAAGGGCTTTGAGGTGTTGTACGAGAAGGATCAATGGAAATTACAGCCAGGACACAATTACGTCGTCACGCGTAATGCGTCCTCTCTCATTGCTTTCAAAATTGGAAAGAAGTTTGAAAAGGGTGGACCTGTAGCAATTGTGGGTGCTCATACAGATTCCCCTTGCTTGAGAATTAAGCCAATTTCCAAGAAAACCGCAGAGGGTTTTATTCAGGTTGGAGTCGAGCAATATGGTGGTCTTATTGCACATTCATGGTTCGATAGAGACCTCAGTGTGGCTGGAAGAGTTTACGTGAAGGAAAAATCTGGAAAATTTGTGCCACATTTGGTTCACTTACGGAAGCCTTTGATGAGAATCCCAACGTTGGCCATTCATCTTGATAGGGAAGTGAACAAGAAATTTGAATTCGACAAGGAAACAGAGTTATTACCGATTGCTGGTCAAGAAAAATTTGCTCATAGTTGTGCAGATGACCCTAATCTCAAGCTTTCGACGTCCGAGTTTGAGGCTGTAAAGCATGTTGTCGAGCGCCACAACCAGTCCCTTCTCAAGTTGATTGCCGAGGATTTAAAAATTGATGCTCTTCAGATCGAGGACTTTGAACTCGTTCTTTGTGACTACCAAACTGCCACCTTAGGGGGAATGCATGAGGAGTTTATTTTCGCTCCACGCCAAGACAACTCTACATCATGCTATGCTTCCGCGGAAGGCTTGTTGGCATCTGAGCCAGCGGATACGGGAGTACTGATGATTTCGCTCTTTGATCACGAAGAAATCGGGTCAGTGTCGGCTCAGGGAGCAGACTCGTCTTTCTTACCCGATGTACTTGCTCGTCTTGCAGACTCTGATAATGGCGCAATGGCTCGCATGTGCAGCAGATCGTTTTTGCTCTCTTCTGACCAAGCACATGGCGTACATCCCAACTACGAACGTGTGTACGAGAAGGCAAATCGTCCACACGTGAATGCTGGTCCTGTGATCAAAATCAATGCCAACCAACGTTACGCTACCAACTCGCGTGGAATTGTGGTTATTAAGTCCATTGCTCAACAGGCGAAAGTACCGTTGCAACTATTTGTTGTAAGAAATGACTCGCCATGCGGATCTACGATCGGCCCGATGCTTTCTGCTAAATTGGGTTTGAGAACATTAGACTTGGGGAATCCTCAATTATCCATGCACTCAATCAGAGAGACAGGAGGCGCTTATGATGTGGTGAGATTGACCAATTTGTTTGGTGGTTTCTTTTCCCATTATGTTGACATTGATGCTTCAGTTGAGTGTGATTAGCAGGCTTAAAACATTTATGGCTTGAGAACCAACATGGTTTCGTGAGGTGCATATATTTTTAGCCAAATTGGCCGGATGCTTCTCTCACGTAACGAACTACATAGCCATAAATTAGCGACACAATCACTTGAGTAATTGATATTAGGGATAGTTCAAACACAGGTGGAGCCTGATGTAAGGAACTTATAGTGGAAATATATATGGAACTTTCTGAGGGTGTAGAACAGAGTCTAAATATAGATCCATACATTTAAAAACGCACTTCCACAATCGGAATACTGAAACGGCAAGCTCAGACACTTTCAAAAGCAGAAGAAAAAAAGTTTTAGAAATGAAATGGAAAAAGACTATATGTAGTAGTTATTCACTAAATAACTTTCTCCTTCCCAAATGAAAACTAGTTGAAAAAAGCAGATCAGCACTACGGCTACTGTTCCACGCGCGCTCGATTCCAAATACGAGCGCAAAATCAAATGCCAAGTTTTCATTAATCGAAGCAGCACTGCCTCCGCGGAGCCCATTCTAATCAGCTCAAAAACACTGCAATCATCCATTGCAACAAAAGTGGAAGTTGTAGGCGAGTCAAGATTTAAAAAAAATAAAAAGAAAATTAAAGCGACCCTAAAGCAACATTGGCCCAAGACCTGTGAAAACCTTGAAGAAAAGCCAAGCTTGTTTGAACCTCAGTCCACATGATGTTAAAGTCATGCTTACTACTACTGGCCATCGCCGCCGTGAATGCTCTTCAAGCAGTTCCTTTTCTTTTTGCTTCACACAAGCTTATTCGTGGACTCAAGAACGAAATCTACCAGCCCAATACCAAGACACAGGATCCGGTAATGGTGACTAATTTGGTGAAGAAAGCTGTTACAGAATGCACCTCAGACGCGTATGTATTGGTGAACGTTCCTGGGCTCACAAACTCCGATATGCTCGAAATGAGAAAACATGAGTGGCGCCACTTGCAGAACTATCTCCATATGGCTTCATCAGTGGTGGCTTTGCCATGGGTAGAAGGGTTACTTGACCTTTCGTTCCTTGAAGAATATATCGTGCGCACGTGCAAGGCAGAATCGATCCGTGCTTTTGGGTCGGAAGATGATGTACAGCAGTACATTGACACACGAAAACGCGTAATTAGAGTAGAGGCCAACCCGCTTCCCGAATCTGGTGCCGAGCGCTTTTCAGCCTTGGTGAAGGTCGATGATTTGATTCGTAAGATTATGCGGAAGGTGCCCTCACCTCACTACTCGATTTTGATCACATCAGACGAATTATCTCCGGTGCATCCAGTGCCGCGACATGCCTTGGAAGATATGCCACATCTTTTTGAGATCTTCCACGATGTTGTGAACGAACCACGCCGGGTGGAAGAGCTTGAAAGAAATTCATACTTGTATCAGGATGTGGAGCCTTTTTGGAACGATATGCCTGACCCGACTGAAGTGTACTTGAATAGAAAAAAAAAGGATGAAATACATCTTTTCAATAGTGAACTTTGGCAAAAGAATGAGAAGTTGGTTACAACCGTTGGACTAATGGTGGCATCTTTGGTGTTTCTCAAGACCTTGAGTTTGGGTAAGTGGCTTAAAGAGAGAATTCTTCAAAAGGTACGAAAATCCGCATGATCTATGAAAACGTGAATAAATTCGTACGTCTGGGGAATTCCGTCATCCCAGACCGGTAACTTGTATTTTGCAGCACTCTCAATGTCGAAGCAAAAATTTGTATTGACCAGAGAGAATACCGCAAACAAAATTTGAACAGAAAATAAATCGTTAGCTTAACAATATTGGGAGATACATGCACTAAAATTCAAAGTACGTGATGTAATTGAAGGCATTTCACATTGGGCGATGTGTGCAATGTGTGATTGTTCGATTATCACGTATCATCACATTGCGCGGTTCGCCTTGTACGGCTTATTAGTAAGCCAAAGATGGAAAAGAATAAAGGAACGAGAAAAGCAAGCAACCGAGCCAATCAATGTCACATGCGCACGTTGACGAGTCTGCGCTTATTTCTTGGGGCTTTGAGAGCCTTCGATGTGCAGCCAAAAAGCAGCTGGTCGCCAATTGTTCAGCAGTATGCAGCCCGAATGTTCGAAATCACCTGTTTTTTTTTTTTTTTTGTTCCTGTCGTTGCCCTGACACTGGAACACTCTTGCCTCCATGCACGCCTTTAGTGCGAGCGGTATTGCCTACAGAAAGCGAAACGCCGCTAATGCTCTCTGGTCTAAAAGCACCGCCATGGAATCGATCGAAGAGTAATCACTCACAGATATCGAATATCTACTTAAAAACATAAAGTTTCATCGGGTGTCTAAAATTTGTTGAGAAAGTCATCGATTTTGATAAGAATAGACGCCTGTATTCACTAAGTTTCGGCTCGATATGCTCGTTCAGCAGGCCGCTGGCGGCGCAATAGTTCCGCCGCACTTTTTGCTTGCGCAGCTTTCTTGCGGAGGTGATGAAGATCCCATAGGCTTCTTTTCTTTCGTGCTTCCATAATCTCTTTTTATAAAAATATTTCCTTTCTTTCTTCCAACGGGAAATTGTCTGGTCAGATCTGAAACTTGGAAAACTAGCACCTTTTGCCCACACGCTCAATAGCCGTGCAAATTTAGAAAGCTTCAAAATCAGTCGCTGTGGTACAGTCCTGGAGATCACCATTGAATAGTTTCAAATCTTACCGAATACTTAATAAGGATCAATACACATCGGGTGAGCTCGACAAAAGTCTTCGCTAGTATAACGCTTAGACCGATTCTGTGAATATTTCTGGCCTTATACATCACTCAGCAAAACGCCATGTCGGATTATCTACAATTTCGTACTACTGCTCTGGGACGTCATGAGGGCAAAAAGCACATTGTAATTGTTGGTGCTGGTATTATTGGAGTATGCACCGCGTACTTTTTAGTGAAACACCCAAAGTTTGACGCCAAGAAGTATCACATTTCACTTGTGGAGAGTAAAAGAGTTGCTGGAGGTGCCAGTGGAAAAGCTGGCGGCCTTTTGGCCCTTTGGGCGTTTCCCCTGCAATTGGTTCCTCTTAGTTTTGAGCTACATCAACAATTAGCAGACTTATATGATGGCGAAAATGAATGGGATTATAGAAGACTTACCACTCTCTCTATCGAGGGAGATATCAGTAAGGTGCCCGACGGGGCGCTTGAAGAGGACAATGAAGAGACCAATGCTCCCTCCACAAATCAGGAGCGTGACGATGTTGACCTGCCTAAGAAAAATGCCCATGCGCCAAGATCTTCGGAGAAAAGAAAGCTCCCGCTGGATTTGACATGGATGTCAGAAGAGTTGGTCAGCGGGTGTCATTCTTTGGGCGGTAAGGATACGACAGCACAAGTACATCCATACAAATTCACCAACTTCTTGTTGCGGAAGGCAGTAGAAGAAGCCGATGGCGCTCTCGAACTCATATTGGGAAAGGTGAACAAAGTTCTTTACCTGATGGAGACTGGAGGAGTTACTGGAATCCAGTATGAGCCTACCAGTGTCAAGGCTGCACAATCTGAAGAAGTGAAAGGTCCCATTCGTCTTAATGGAGATCAAGTGGTTCTTTCCGTTGGGCCTTGGACTTCAAAAATTCTTCCTGACTGCCCGATCTCAGGATTGAGAGCACATTCCATTACGATTGCCCCATACAAAGATCAAAGTGTGTCTCCATATGCAATTTTTACGGAGTATAAGGTCTCAAAGGGCTCTTATGTGTCACCAGAAATCTACGCGAGAAAAGACGAGGTGTACGTATGTGGCGAAGGGGATTCTGCGGTCGATGTTCCGGAAACGACCGATGACGTCGAAGTCGTCAAGTCCAAATGTGATGATATCTTCAAACAGGCTGGAAAAATGTCTCCTATGTTGCGCAAGGGTCGTATATTGAAGAGACAGGCGTGCTATCTCCCTGTGCTAGACGTTCCCTCATCCAGTGGACCGTTGATTGGAGAGACTAATGTTGAGAATTTGTTTTTGTGCTCGGGGCACTCCTGCTGGGGTATCAATAATGCTCCTGGAAGTGGTAAGATCATGAGTGAAGTGCTTCTCGAGGGTCGAGCCACATCTGCAAATATCTCCTCTCTTGATCCATCTTTGTACTTTGATGCTTCTGTTTTAGTGAGTGACGATGAAACTGAGGAAATCGACGATGCTGCAAATTCTAAGTGACCACAGCGGAACTCCAAGTTCATCTCCTTCACTGTTAGGGAACAGGTTACACAGGTCTCAAGAAGCTACATATATAGTCTTAGTAGGTTAAGAGTCCCTTCGTGTTACCTTTTACTACGCCTAGTATCTTGATGCTGATGAAACAAAAAATATTCGTTCAGCCTAAGTAAGCCAGGTCAAGTACCTTCAATGATCTACTGGCTACTAGTAAAATGAGAGGACGATCTACATCGTTTGCAAGATGCTCTGCCGCACAAGCTTGATTTCCGGAAATGTTGTTGCAATCCAACTCTCCATGAGTCAGAAAAATGTAAAAAAAAAAAGGCAATCACATTCCCTCAAAAATATCTCTTCTCAACTTTTGGCGAGCAATTTAATTCTCCAAAACGGTCCTACCCAATTTAGTGCAATGTCTCTGGACCCACAACTTGGCGCGGCCTCCGACCGCCTCAACTGGTCACAGCCCCGCGTTGCGTTGTACAGTTCCAGATCGCGTTTTAGTGGACCCACATCTGTCCTTTCAGAAATTGCGACTCATACATTTCTTCCCTCGAATTCGGCTCTAAAATGGATCACTCCTCTCATATGTCGCCTAATATGGCTGGTATGGACCATGATATGCCGATGCACGACATGTGCAAGATGAACGTACGTACGTCATGATCTTGATCAACTCCGTTACTCAATACTAATTTCTCATATGTAGATGTTGTTCACGTGGGATTGGCAGAATACTTGTGTTGTCTACAAGTGGTGGCATGTGAAAACAACACAAGGCTTCCTTGGCTCGCTCTTGGCCATTGCGATATTGAGCATGTTCTATGAGTTTTCCAGGAGCTGGATCTCCTGTTGGAAAGCTCGATGGGCGCCAAGTTTAGGCTCTCCTACGCTGCTGGCAACAACCAGTCGAGTTCACACATCGTTTAGAGCCAAATTGGCTGTCGTATATGCCTTTCAAGTGGGATACTCGTTCATGTTGATGTTAATATTTATGACCTACAATGGCTGGTATATGTTGGCAGTTGTCCTTGGAGCGGGCGTGGGATTCTTTCTTTGGGGAAACGAAGGTGAATCCAAATCGATGGTATGTCATTAGAGGAAAGTACATCAGTCGGGACGACATTGTTGATTTTTGTTGATCTATAAATTGCTGAAACCAGTCAGACTGTATAAGAAATGCGAAGCTCGTTGATATAATTTCGGGTTTATTAAATTGCCCTTTTGTGGTTTAGTCTGCGTATTTGGACCGTGCTCTGATTCTTGGCCCATTGAGATAAAACGTGACAGGGACAAGGATCAAGGCCATGGAGATGAATGCTAAAATCATAGTTCCCCAGGCTACGGGGAAATTATTCGACCCGAGATTTGTGAACATGGTCCTTCCGTAAAGAGGGGAGGCTCCGCCCATCATTGCCCTAAAAAACCCGTTGCCTGCGTATACTGATGCCAAGTAGTTTGGAAAGCTCATACCAATATAGTTGAACAATGTTTGGTAGACGATGAAAGCTCCGAACATAAATGTGCCAGCTCCTATCATGGGTGCTATCCAATGAACGGAAGGTGTAGCAGTCCATGCAAAAATTATGAGACCAGTCGGCAAGAAGCAGCTGCCGAAAATGCACATGGGTAGATAAACCTCAGGGGAAACGTTTCGGCCCTTCCGCATCTTTTTTGTTGTTTGAGTATAGACAACGGGGAGATGGAAAGATACACTTAACAAAAGCCCAGTAGTGAGGCAAATTGAGCTTGCGCCCTCACCCACGGTACTGAAGTCGTTCATCTGTTGAAACACAATGGGAAACGCTTCGAACCACATGTACATGATTGCGTATATAAATCCCAGGTAAACATTCATGAACAAGATGACAGGCTCAAACAAAACAATTTCCAAGGGCCTCCATGCGGAATTCACGATGATATATTTGATTGGCCTTTTTCCATTGACGATATGGCCCTCACTTGTGATGTTGTCGTTACCAGTGATTTTTCTGAGCCTGGAGGCTTTTCGGTACAAGATCGTCATACCATATGTTTCAGGTAAGAAGAATCCCAAGAAGAGAAAAAGAGTTCCTGAGATAATGCACACAAACCAGTAGGGCCAGTGGTAACCATCTGCACTGATAAGAGCGGCTCCAATCAACGGGCCGATTGAAGGAGCAGAAAAGGCACCAGCTGCCCATCCCGCCAAAGCCATGGGCATGTATGGCGTAGTAACCACATCACCGATACTTGCACCACCCGTGGCCAATGAAGGGCTTGCAAAAAACCCTGCAAAAAACCGCAACACGGTGAGCGAGGCTATATCAGTTGAAGCTGCGCACGGGAATTGCATGACGAAGAAGAGGAATAACGTGATGATGTAAATGGAAGTTCTTCCAAACCG
The DNA here is from genome assembly GCA_030583235.1 of Metschnikowia lunata. Classification (NCBI taxonomy): domain Eukaryota; kingdom Fungi; phylum Ascomycota; class Pichiomycetes; order Serinales; family Metschnikowiaceae; genus Metschnikowia; species Metschnikowia lunata. The sequence continues at coordinate 216,343 of JAJMHP010000004.1, read as the reverse complement.
GGCATTTTCCGAAAGGGGGGAAAAAACCATCGGACCTACTCCGTACCCAAAAGTGAAAAATGTCAAGGGAAGAGCGGCCATAAGTCTAGTGGTGTTCATGTTTTCCATCAACTGGTCAACGCTGGGAGTATAAATTGCAGCAGCCATGTATATGAAGGCACTCAAGAACGTGATCTGTGTGATGAAGACGACTTTGTACCATACGGGCCAGTTTTTCGGGCTATCTGGATCATCTTTGCCTTGCCAACTTATAAGAATCTCACTTTCATTAGCTAAAGTCTCGATTTCTGAAGATCCAGGAGAAGGCGTTGGGCTTGAAGTGGCTGACGCCGGTGGCAGATCATGTCCAAAATTTTCATGAATAAGTTCAGTAGTAAGCTTTGCTTCAAGCATATCACGCTCTTGTATAAATTGGGCGTAGGACTCCTCTCGATATTTGAGAACTCTTCCCCCGGATGCTAGATGTATTATATTGCCCCAAAACGAGTCTCTCACAATCTGATAAAACATGTTGATTTTAATGTCACGTCTTGGTGCGATTTGGATTGAGAATTTTGATAGTCAAATTACTGTGTAATTATTTCCGTTACATCGCAGCTTACCTATTTATTTAGTTATCTTATAGTTCCTGTTTTATTAGTCTCAATGAGTTGCTGCAAAGCCCCGGAAAATATAGTTAGGAGAATGTCTCAGTTCGGGCTAGATGCATTTCTTTTTGACGCACGCATTGCGGGACCCCATAATACAGCCTCTTCGACTCTCGCAGGGTTATCATTAAACAAAGGGGATGTGTTTTGATGATTTCGTCTTTCGATAAGAGCTTATGCTTTTTTCAGAAAGCAACAAGCAATTTTGCTTTTTCTTCTTCTTTTGATTTGAAGTTCTCCAAAACATAGGTTTTCGTCAAGTACAACATGATTGTTGCTCCCAATAGCTCGTCGATCAGCCATGGCAGGGACCTGCATTGATGCACAGACAAGCCTGGCAAGGGACACCAGGCCGGAACTCCGGCTTCTGTAAAGTCGCCGCTTGAAACACTCATCCAAGCATTTTTTGAGGGATAAGGAAGACCAGATAAAGATATCAGTTATTCGCTTTCAACTAGAATATGTTCACACACGGGATTAGCTTCTACAAACAAACAGAATGAAAATGTTCAAAACCCGTATCAGGCACATGCGCCGCGGATCTCGGTTGACCAATTTCGCGTTCTTGAAAAGGTTACCTGCGTCAGGTACACAACGAAATAAGCTTCAACGGTGAAAGGTTCGGATTAACTTCCGAGAATCAGGTGACATCAATTAGTTGCATCTCTTCACGTTGTCAAAGTTCTAGGTCATCTAAATATTTGCCTAAATAATCATTTTTGCTCTAAGCCTTGTTTCGCATGAATACAACCGAGCTTTGATCGAATCCACTGAATTCGGACAAAAGGGAGTGCCTAAAACTTGAAATATTTTGGATCCTGTTGCTAGTGCACTTGCTTCGCATTCTCAACATTCAATCACCTAAAGTTTGAAGTTTTCTGTACCAACATTCAAGAGGTCTGTAGCTCACGTTTTTCCTGCTATGTGGCAATTCACCATATTCCCCGTCGTCGTGTCTAAGAACATACGTGGTGTCCTCATGACGTAGGAACACCTGGCATTTATAAAGAAAAAAATAACAAAAAAAAAAAAGAAAGGAAGAAAAACCCCAGGGCCATCGAAGAGAAATGAACATTTGTGTCATAGGTATGAGGACCAATACTATGCTTGTATTATTTACTTGGCAAACTGCGACTTCCCTCCCGTTATTACGTTTTCATCCATCGAAATGGATGCAAAAAGTTGACGCAACCTAGCGCGCAGCAGACAATCATCAGAATGGGGAGGTTGTAGATCGGTCTCGTCGCCCTTCTTGTGTTTCCACATTATAAATTCTAAATTGAAGGTTCTAAATTTTAAATATAGAGATATCTCTGGAATATAGACAGTTTCAGGTCTTTCACGGGTCACTTGTCGTTGTTGTGTTCATTTTGTTTGGGTGAGCAGGCGGCTCGATTGAACCCCCGAAAAGACTCCTCCACATCTTTGACTAACGCTTATTTAAACCTTCATTCAGTATTGAATATGTAATTATGGGTATATGACCTAACTACTATCAGTTGGCATACTTAGAGCGGGCTCTTAACTTAGGGCCATTCATATAGAATACAACGGGGATAAGAATCATGACCATCATAAAAAATGCCAAAATCATAGTTCCCCACGCAACAGGGAACTTTTCTGTGCCCAAATTCACAAATAAGGCTCTTCCAAAAAGTGGGAATGCACCACCCATGATTGCACGGAAAAATGCATTACCTGCAAACACAGATGCCAAAAATCTGTAAAAAGACATTCCAAGGTAGTTGAACATCGTCTGATAAATGATAAATGCGCCTGACATAAAGGTAGCGCCACCGATCATGGGTGCAATCCAATGGACTGATGGAGTAGCCGTCCAAGCCAAAATGACTAACCCAAGAGGCAGCAATACACTTCCCACAATGCACAAGGGAAGATGCACCTCAGGAGTTACTTCTTTGCCAGACAAAATTCTTTTCGTAAAGATCTGGTGAATTGTTGGGAGGTAAAACGAAAGCCCAATAATGATACCAATAATAAGACAAACATAACTGGCACCCATGGTGACTAAGGTGAAGCCATACATCTCGTAAAAGACGATAGGGAAGGCCTCAAACCACAAGTAGATGATGGCATACAAAAGACCCAAGTAAATGTTGATCAATAACACGACTGGTTCGAAGAGCATTATTTCAAAAGGACGCCAAAAAGTGTCAATCAACACTTTGCCCCATTGTTTGGCCTCATTCTCTATGTGTCCCTCGCTCGTGATGTTCATGTTTCCCGTGAGTGCTCTCAATCTCTCTGCTTTTCTGTATAAAATTGTTTTTCCGTATGATTCGGGAAGAAAAAAGCTTAACACCAAGAAAAGAGCACCGGAGGCAATACAGACAAACCAGAATGGCCAATGATAACCACCAGCTACCACTAGCGCAGCACCAATCAAGGGCCCCAAGGTTGGGGCACAAACAGCACCCGCAGCCCAGCCTGCAAGAGACATTGGCATATACGGAATTGGTGTAAGATCGCCGACACTGGCACCTCCGGTTGCCAAGCACGGACTGGCGAAAAAGCCCGCAAGAAAGCGTAAAACACTTAATGATGCAATATCTGACACTAAGGCAGTTGGGATTTGTAGGATGAAGAAAATGAAGAGTGTGACGATGTATATCGAGGTCCTTCCAAAGCGAGCATCTTCGGATAATGGAGACAACACCATTGGGCCGATACCATACCCGAACACGAAAAGCGTCAATGGGAGAGTTGCTAAGACTCTGTTTGTATGCATCTCTTCCATTATTTTGTCGATACCAGGGGTGTAAATGGCAGAAGCCATGTACACAAAAGCAGTCAAGATCCCGATCTTAGAGATGAAGAGAACCTTGTAAAAAAGCGGCCAATTATAAGGATTCTCTGGGTCATCTTCACCATCCCAAGTTACTATAATTCTGCCATCATCTTGATAAATCGTCTTTTCGCTTGCAAAATCTTGAGAGAAGTCTGCAGCTTGTGTTGGTTGTTCGGTGGATCCCGCTGACAGAACCGACGTACCTTTTGCGCCCGCTACCTCGCCATATATCTCTGGAATAATATACGATGGGTCGTCTTCTTTATAACGCAAAATCTTCCGTTTAGAAAGGTGGTAGATGACTTGACCCCAGAAGGAGTCACGTAGAATTTGATATATCATTTGAAATTCGACGTTTTTCAAACTTTCAAAAGTTATGTTTATGAACTTGATTGTTATCTCACGAATGATCAATTAGCTAATTCTAAAGGAGATTGTGTGAAAACACGAACCAAGCCTAATTCACAGATGATGAAGTGATTTAATATCTTCCAGAGAAAGAACCGGGAGTGAGGGGTTTATAACACTACATTTTTGGATTTTATTTGTCATTCAAGCGGAGATATGGTTACGGAAGATTTTGCAACCCGCCGGAGATAATCTATTTTCGAACATAAAAAGAAGTTTTCGGACAAGGGATTGCGCATGTGATGTGGTTTTCGCCACCTCTATTTTTGGATTTCTCCGATGCGTGTGAATAAATCGTAGCGCGCAACTCAAATACGAGCATAAGGGGTGTACACAGCTAAACATTTCGGAAGGAAAAGCCGTGCGACCTGTGCGAATATTCGGACATAACACCAAACGGGTAATCCCAATTTGTAAGCTGTGCGGGAGATACATAAATCGCAGGTGGTTTTCCTTTCGGGATGGTGAATGCCACTAACTGAAAATTTATTTGTAAGCTTTAAAATTGAAACATACGCAATTGACACACGAGTGAAAGAATTAGCACATTTAAGGTGGACTGACGATATACTTTGTTTTGTACATGCTTTAGCAATGAGCAATTAAACTTTCCAATTAGATTTCAATAAATTAGGACTACGCATCGATAGCTCAGAGCATCTCGGCTCCGCGATCATATAGGAAGTTTGTGAGATCTTACATTTTAAGTTTACTAAAGAAAAACGGCTCTTTAGGGAGTGTAGCACTTTCTAGTCATGACCCTTGCACTGCAAGGAAATTAAAAAATGCCTGTTTGAGGACTTTCTTCAAAACCTCCCAGACATAGGTTTTTGCAATTTTCTGCGCAGCGAATGATAAGAGATCTATTTGTTCCCTTACCTAACACAAAAAGGATTTCTCATTTTGAAAAGTAATATAATCATTACCAGCTTAAAATTTCTCGTACTTAAGTTTTGCCAAGTAAATTACTGTCAATCCCTATTAGGGTAACTCACGGAATGTCTTCTCGTACAACCACAGATCTTTGATATACATAGGCATTTTTGCTCAAAACTGATTATTAATATTGTAATCTTTTCCAGAAATATTGACGATTATTCACATGGTGCAATAACTTTGAGAGCTGAATAATATAAAACCTCGAAAAGCAGGAGTTCGATTTTGCCTTTTTTTTTTCTTCAAAAGAAACATCATATTGCAGAATGCCACTGCGGCGAGCTCTCACCCCACACAGTAACGCAAAAAACGTTAGAACTATAGAAAAAAACCTGCAATAGATCGCAACCTCACTTCAGGCGTTCAAGACAAGCCCAAGCACGAAGCTCCCCTCCAGTTTTCACACTGTTAAAGAACCTGTACCCAAAAAGAGATCGGGTTCTTGATCTGTTTTTTTTTTTGAATACCCCATGACATCGGCCCATCGGAAGTGTCCGACGTAGTGCCCGAGAAAATAGTCTATTCAGAAGGAACTCAAAAACATTACCATGCCCTGAGTTCCTGCACCGAACTGAATAGACCATCTTAACAACCTTCACGAACCAAGATTCTAATAACTTGTGTTTACTTGTGCAATGATCTCCTGTAATTGCATGTGTATAGTAATTCCAGTTTTGTTTTTTTTTTTAAAGAAAACATCATTTTTTTTTACAATGTGCTCTTTATATCTAGGAAAATCTAAGTCATTTCATCCTTTTGTCATTGAAATAGCATGTCGAGAACCGCAAAGATGTATTGTCTCAAATTCTCAATTTGCTGCGCTGATCATATATTCTTCCAACTTCGCTTTGCAGGTGCTCCAGTGGCGCAGTGGTTAGCGCTTCGTGCTTATAGCCGTTTAACGACGATTGGTTATACCAAAGTCACGGTCGTGTGAGGAACGCGACGGTCGTGGGTTCAAACCCCTCCTGGAGCATTTGTCTTTTTTTCGTGGCATCTACTGTGCTTTGGACTGCATGCAAGCTGGAGCCCATCAAGCTCTTCACCAAATTCGATGAAGTCATCATGCTAATTATCTGAACCCCAACCCTTAAAACCCAAATATTTCAGTACTCTTGTATCGTATATCAAGATGGCTTCCAATATCAGATTCCATATGGAACAGTCTGTTCCGGAATTACAGGATCTCCAACGAAAAGGGCTTTTTGACAAAAAGGAAATCACCATGATTATGCGAAGAAGAACAGACTTCGAGCATCGGATCCAAGGTCGTGGTGCACAACCAAGAGACTTTCTCAAGTATAGCGAGTTTGAGATCAATTTGGAAAAGCTTCGAATCAAACGTTTCCAGCGCCTCAGGACGGCCGAGTTGGTTGACTTGAAACCTAGCATTTCAGACTGGGCCGGCTTCCGTAAGATTATTTTCGTCTTTGACAGAGCAGTAAGAAGGTACCCAGCGGATCTTGAAATATGGTCAAAGTTTCTTTCGTTTGTCAAGGAAAAAGACGCCATTAAAATCGTATATCGCGTCTACGCTAAGCTTTTGCAATTGCAACCAAGAAATGTGGATGCATGGCTTTCTGCTGCCAAATACGAGTTCGAGACAAATGCTAATGCGAAGGGTGCACGGGAGTTATACCAAAGAGGATTGAGATTCAACCCAGACAGTCAAAAACTCTGGTTGAGCTATGCTCAGTTCGAGTTGTCATATGTCTCGAAGTTACTAGCCAGAAGACAAGTCATGGGATTGTTAACTGAGAAGCAACAAGAAGAAGATTTGCAAGCACAGGCATCGGATTACCAAGAGAGATTGTTGAAATCCAATCCTGGTGGTAAAGATGAAGCTGAAAACAATGACGATATAATCAAACTTGGTGACGATGAGGATGACGAAGAGAATATGAAGTCGCAATTGGCGCTGTTACCCGAGGCAGATATGAATGTCTTGGGTAACCCTGATCTGAATCCTGTTCTCAAAGGAGACATTGCCCTTACAGTGTTTGACTTGTGTATCCCAGAACTACTCAAGGGGATTGCCAAAGACTCTAAAGAAAACCATGTTTTCGCGCTTGCCGAGCAATACCTCTCTCTTTTCGACAAGTTTACGAACTTGAACAGGGACCATTTGAACTATCACGTGTTATCCTACTTGCAGAAAAATTACGGTTTCAATCCACGAACTGTAATGCTCGACATTACGCTTCCACTTCGAAATGTCCAAGTTTCTGACGCAAACTTCGCCGAGGCATTACAGCTTTCAGTCAACAAGTTTATGGCTTACAAGCTGAAGAAAAGGTCTGCTACAGAAAAGCAAAAGTTAACCACTGAGTACGTTGAATTCTTGAGCGACAACTATGTGAACTCGAAGGTAGAGAAGTCAGAACGGACAACTCAGCTCTTGAAAGCGATCATCCAGAAATGTCAGTAAGCCCGCCTAATCTTGTTTGGAGAGGCCAGACTCCCTATCAGCCAAGGAATAGTAGCCTTTGTTTTTCTTGAGCCTGAAGCACACAAATCCAGATACCACTGCAGAGAGTATCGAAACAAAAATAAGAGTAACGGCATATTGTGTATGGGAAACCGGAATGAAATACATTGGCATCTTGTAGAAACCATCCACAAATGGCAACGTCTCCGCGTCTGTAGAACCGACGGGTTTGATCGAATCAAGCCAACGCACAGCCAACTCAAGCGTCAAGGTCTCACCGATCGTTAACCTTTTGGCATATGTACCCGCGGACCAGGCAACCGCATTCACTACCGATTGCTGCGCAGGCTTGGAGCCAGCCGGTCTTGTGATCAACAAGTTCATTCTTGGATCAATGTCCAAGTGTGAGTTGTGAACCTCACCTCTGAGATTGAAAGTCAATGGAATAAAAGCACCTCCCAGTTCCAAGTAGTGGGTTTCGGTGCTTACGGGAATTCGACAACTGAAAGGTGCATCTTCATGTACATACAATTGAAATAAATGATAAAGCTCATCGGTGAACGTGATTGTACAGTTAACATCCTCCGAAACTCCATACTTGAATGTGAGTGGCTTTCCTGTCTCTTTGCAAGTTGGAAACGCCTCGTAAATGATACGATCATTAGAATCGAAGTTGTGTTCACCGTTGTCTATATTTCTGGAGATGCAATCTATCAAAACTTCTTGTCCCATCGAGTACGGTTGGATAACGGGGACCTCACCTTTTCGTGTGAGTGGGAAGAACTGTCCTGGGCCAGCAGCGACAGACGATGCAAGGGCAAGAGAGGCACCGGCAATGTTGAAAATTCTCATTATATGTATAACCCGGTCGATCAGAGAAGGAAAGTGAAAAGGTCAAGACAGACGAGACAAAATGTCAATAGTAAATTATTCCTTTAGCTAATTGATATGGTTTATGTGACAACGTCTGTGCACTAGATTTGTTCTTGTTCTTATTCTTGTTCTTGGTCTCCTTACTTTTTCGCGTGCGCGTTCGCGTGGCCATTTTTGAAGGTGGTCGGCTGTTGAATGGAAAGGCAACGCGCCTTTTTAACCGCACCATCAAAGCCTCAAATCAAAAGAACAGCACTGCTTACTCCATCTCTTCAATTTTGATCCCCTTTTTCTCGTGATCAACATTCATGAATTTTGAATATATCAATTTCTTGTGATCTCGCATGGACTAAGCTTAAGCATAATTGGATATGATTACTAGACCCCTTTCCTCATGTACAGTAGATAACATGTTCTGCAATTGACTAGAGGTGTTTCCTCCAGAAATCAAACATCCGTGGCGATCGTCGTTGCATCAGATAATTCAGACTGACACAGCTGGGATATTTCGCAATGGAGGGACCATGAGTAAACATGAAGAACAATTTCACCCCTTTCCACTACCAGACCCGAATGACTGACAGCTACTTCTCTGACATTTAGGCACTTCGCGGAACTTCTCGTGATCGGGTACCATCTGATCACTCTGCAGCAACTACCTCTAATTATTTGAGGTTTCGATAGCAATTGGCAATTGGCAATCAAAAAAACTCGCGAATGACTCCACATTTATGACACACAAACCTTGTACAAGTCTTCACTTACCCATGCGAGCACCAGCCCATGTGAACGAAAAACTCGTATATCTTTGACGCCTTGTTCACGTCTATTTTCAAAAACAGTCTGGCATCTTTTTTCTTGAGAACGCCATTATTCTTGATTGCCTCCTTCATTAGCTGGGTCTTGATGGCAAGGTAAGGTTTGGGTAAGATGCGTAGCGCAGAGCACAATTGCTTTTCCTCCGACGAAAGTAGATCGTAGTCGGTGGCATGCGTGATATCAAGCGGAGCACGGGCATTACTGGTATTGATTTTCGGTTTATACGGCGGCTGTGGTGTGCTCGGCTTTTTCACTCCGTTTGAAGCAGTCAGCGCTGTTGCGGACCTCGCTGCTAAGCCCAGACCATTGCCCATCCGTTGATAGTGTGCCTGGCGAATCAATTTATCTTTCTCGAATTTATTCCCATCCTCAAGGGTGGTGATACCGTTACGCCTCCAAGTTTGCAATTGGTGTATGCGCATACGACATCTGAGTTCGCTGAGCAAATCATTCAGAAACTCCTCGAAGTCCTGAGGGTTCATGATGCGAATGAATGCGTTAATCTTTTTCAAGAACTCCTTCTCCTCCTTCGACTTTTTCTTGTCATTTGAAATGTTCTTCCTGTACTCAAGTAGGCCATTGGCTATCAACACACGCTTTCTCTCTGCGCGCGTCGTTAACCTTGAATTGTAAATGTCTAATATGGTCAATTTCAACTCTATGTCTCCTGCAGAATCCTCCGGATCAAAAATCATGTCTTTTATTGGAACCTCGGCTTCATTTTCTGCCTCGTGATCAAACTCAAGCCGTCCCGGCATGTAACCTTGGATCTCGTGACAAAGTGGCACCGAAACAGCAGGTTTTAGCTTTGGAGGAGGCAACGGCATGTTTTTGCGGGCTTCTAAACGAGCCTTTCTGTTTCTCAAGAAGTCAGTTGGTGATATGTTGCTGAAATCTTTGTTCATTTCGGGTAAGGGATAGTCCTTAGAGTCCAAATATATCTTTGTATAGTGCAGCGCCACCTCGTCTTTGGAACGGTGGCCTATATGATCGGCGATATCCTGCCAATTGCCCAATCCAAAATTCTCACATCCCTGAATAAGATGTAGTTCTTCGTCAGCACCCCAATCCTCATCGAAAATTGGGTAGGTGTTCTGTTCAATGATTTGATAGTCGTGCCATGGCTTGTGATCAAGTGTGGTCGAGCCCGAGGCAAAACAAGGTACACACAAATCGTAGTCAGTACAAATGGCACATTTGATTCGTATACGATTGGTGCAATCCGATGAGCACACGTCGCAGTGATAGAGCCGGCCTTTCTCCATTTGAGACAAGGGTTGCTTAATTTATTAGTGATCAATGACAAGATTCCCTATTATGACGACACACGCGATATTGATGTGCGTTAATCTAAACGCACAGGTCACGTGCTCGGAGTCATGAGAATTGGCATGATCTAACGATGCAAAACTTTAGGGACTAAAACGAGTGAGTTTAATTTCACCAATTTTATCCTGTAATCAAAAAAGTTCACCAAAAATAATGATCTCATAGATCTCCCCTATCTCACTTATGGAAGAAGGCGTTTGCGAAAAGTCTTCAGAGTTGAGAAGGGTGTACCTTGAGATAGAATGGACGAGTGAGAAAAATGGGCGATGAAGTTACCCCAGAACAGTTTGTAGCGAAGGTTTACCGACGAAAAAATTTGTAAATCAAGAAGGCCCCATTTTTTAGGTATTTTTTTTTTTTTTTTTTTTTTTTTTGCCTATCGTGGAAGATGTATTTTCCATTGCTCAGCTACTGCTGTTCAGTCTGGGGTAGTCACTTCCGGACCTACTTTGGAACGGCAAAGCTTCGTTAAAAAGAAAATTTTGCCGAAGGAAAGAATTTCCGGTACCTTGTATCCTAAAGTGGATTTGTTTTTGCTGATTCACCATCACCACCAGATCGGAATGTTGGCTTTTTCTCCTTCACTTCGCCTAGGTTGAAATTAATTGAATATATCGTATTTAAGAATAGATGACAGTCATCAAATTCGAGGCAGAACCCCGATAGAGTTGCATGGGGCTACAGCTTGTTCTCAAAAATAAACATTGGAAAAATTCTTCAGCTCGCAGTTCAGGCCTTCCTGTATTTCCATGCTAGTTTAATTGTTCTTGTTCGTCTGATGGGCTGGGCACGAAGTTCCGACGTGTGCGTGTCGCATTTTGCAGCCACAGGATCTATCGCACAGAGTATAATTGGTCGAATCAGCTTCGGCTCTCATCGGGTTTTAGCTCCAAACACCCGTATGACTCAGTTAAAGCCCTTCTCAAAACCATCTCTGGTTTTCTTTCTTCAAATTCTAAAAAGGGAATTTCAAGTGTAAACCGTCGGAAGATATGAGAAATTCGACCGCAGAGGCAGCGTATCGTATACGGCAGACATGAGAGCTTTTTGCACTAGAAGAGCCCGTATCGCTATCCGAACTCTCATTCCTAGATTCTTCTTTCAACTTATTTCGAGAGAAGACTCTGTCAAGGTCTTCCATTTTCCAGCTTCTGAGCTAGGCCAGAGACGCAAAACCGAAGTCACCCCTCATGTAAACATATATCCAGAAACCATTTCTTTAATGAAAAAAGGAAAGGGTAACACATGTCCATACATAGCGCTTGAGAGTTATTGTGACACCTGTTAATTGCTAAAAGAAATCTGTTTTACAGTTCCGCCTAAGGCACACCCATAACGGAAGCTGACCAGCACGTGACCAGGAAGTTCGCGCTGTCCTCCCGAATAAAGTCGCTCCACCCGCGCTAGCAATACAGAAAACCAAGTCACAGACAGTCACGTGCATCACATGCATGCCAGTTTCCTGCATTGCCGAGCGAAAAAATTTCGTCTCATGGTTACTCACTTATCTCACTTTCTAAGTCTTTGGAAAACTCCTTCTTAACGTAAATCGAAAAACATCAAATATGGTATGTGGCACCAGACAATACATTTATCACGGAAGCTGAAGTAAACTGTTGAATCATCGGAAAGAGGAAATTGGGTTTCATCACTTGGATGCCTTTGTGTGGGCCCTTTTCTAATCATCGCATCAAGCCATCCGTGAGCAAACACTCTATTTTTGATGGGTCAGACAAATGAACGTGAATATTCCAACAATCGGAAGTCTCGTGTAAGGCTGACTTGATAGTCTAGCCTCTGCAAGCAGGGACAACGGCATAAAGAGAAAGACTAAATTGACTCTTATTCGTGGGAACTTTCTTCTCTGCTGTATTCAGCTGATCGTAATATTTTGTGGTTGGTACTAAAATGTTCATATTACTAACACTATCTAGGGTCGTGTTAGAACTAAGACTGTCAAGAGAGCCTCTAAGGTTTTGATTGAAAGATTCTACCCAAAGTTGACTTTGGACTTCGAGACCAACAAGAGATTGACCAGCGAGATTGCTGAGATTCAATCCAAGAGACTCAGAAACAAGATTGCTGGTTACACTACCCATTTGATGAAGAGAATTCAGAAGGGTCCAGTTCGTGGTATCTCTTTTAAGTTGCAAGAGGAGGAGCGTGAGAGAAAGGACCAGTACGTCCCAGAGGTTTCTGCCTTGGACTTGTCCCACACCAACGGTCAATTGGAGGTTGACGCCGAGACTGCCGACTTGGTCAAGTCTTTGGGTTTCAAGATCCCATTGCAAACTGTTGCCATTTCTTCTCAAAGAGGCCCAAGAAGATTTGTCAAGAGAGCCTGAGCATTTTCTTCAAATAATGTAATGTATATTGCCCATCAAAATACAGCAATCCGGAAATCAGAATGCCTTCTCATGTAATAACGATATTGGAGCCATTTACGCGTGAGTAAATGTGTGCACAAGCGCAAGACAGGGGTACATGATCTTTACTAGATGTATGTCACCTTTCAAGCTAGGCTAATTGTACTAACTGTAGGGAGCAGGGATGAGATTTCGGTGCCCTCCATCAACAAAGACGACCTAGCATGCGGCCTTTCATGGTAGTATACTTCAACCGAGCTCTTTGCCAAGCTAACATGAGAATGCTCTACACAAAGACTGATACAGATGGTTCTTCTACGCCTTCTATGAACATTCTCTAATTGGTTCCCGAAACCCTGACCTGAGTCGCCTGTTGCGTACTTTGGTTGTTGTGGGTGTACAGGTGTAATACAGCCAATAAAGAGAGAGCGTTTTTGGTTTACGCAGCTTGGTCCTAACAGAAAAAAATACCCACCCGCGCGAGACATATATACGAACGTCGCCCAAGTTTCTACCGGCATCTGTAACAGGCCAGCTTTACACTTATATAACGTTTCTGAAAAGAATTTAAAAGTCTAACGATTTTCATACATACCCCACACTTAAATACATCCACACTTGCATCGATGTTTCGTCATCTTCAGAGAAGAAGCACCGCCTTGGGCTCAATCCAGACGCCCTTCAAACAGTCTTTAAGAAACAGCAGTATAATCTCTGTTCACAGAGACATCAAGGAAGACAACCAGCAGCTTCCCTTTGAATTTAGTGCAGAGAACTTGAAAAGAGCAAAGGAGATAATTGCCAAATACCCACCCCAATACAAGAAGGGGGCTTGCATGCCGCTATTGGACTTGGGCCAGCGCCAATTGGGGTTCACGTCAATCTCCGTCATGAACTACGTTGCCAAGTTGTTGGATATGCCGCCCATGAGAGTGTATGAGGTTGCCACTTTCTACACAATGTACATGAGAAAGCCTATGGGTAAATACAACATTCAGGTGTGCACAACTACTCCATGTCAATTGTGTGGTTCCGACGAGATCATGAAAGCAATTACCGACCACTTGAAAATAAAGCCAGGGCAAACAACGCCAGACAAGATGTTTACTTTGCAGGAGGTTGAATGTTTGGGCGCATGCGTCAATGCTCCAATGATTGCCATTGATGACGATTACCATGAGGATTTAACTGCGGACAAAACAGTTGAGCTTTTGAAAACGTTACAGGTGGGTAAAAAGTTGGAGAAGATTGGTCCTGTTTCAGGTAGAGACACTTGTGAACCTTTTAGTGGAAGAAAAGTATTGCTCAACGCGGAGCCTACGGACATTCGTAAGTTCACCAGATCAGACTTGTAATCAACTTTGATCAACTAATGATCACTGTGGTCGGCACATCTTCCAAAATGCATAGAAATCCCGTCTATGGTAAATGGGTAGTTTATGGGGTAAGTTACGATCTTTGGTTCTCCCAAACAACTCAAGTATGGGGAAAATGAGCACGAAGCAGTGAAAAAATGTCAAATAATACGCGGCTCGGCCGTGAAGTTGGTCATGTTCCAAAACTACGTTTACCCTGGGTCACATGCTTCGTAAGGAGTAAACAATAGGACTCTTGATCTATTGGGCGCGATTTTACGGCAAATTCCCAAAAAAAAACGAGCTCTGGAAATACTTATTTCGAAACGTGAGCATTGACAGCTCAACTGTATAGAAATTTAATCACATAAATATCGTCATGTTTTTAGATCTTTTAAACGAAGAACATGATTCGGGAGAGATGTGCAAGGTGTCTCATTTAGGCAAGTTGAAGTCAACTGCCTAACAATGATAACCTGCGTAATAATGCTGTTGCACACTTGGCATTATTACCAATCGAGTGAACCGATGCCAAGTCGACTCTGACTATAATGCTGGTGCAATGCTTGGCACGCATTATTACCTACCGAGTGAGCCGACCCCGAGTCGGCTCTAACTATATAAGGACCAGCTTTCCCTAAGGACCGGCTTTCCCACCCTAAGTGTTGGAAAGCCAGACTGGTTTTACTAGAAGGTCTCAATTAATACATAGTTCAGATATGAGAACCCTGACAAGATGCAACTTGATGCATATTGATATAAGATTTGACTCTTTCGAAATCAGTCAAGACCGCAAAAGGTTCCACCTGTTACCGTCGAAATAAATACTAGCATAAATGAAAAGAGTTTCACAAAAAAAAAAAAATTGAAAGAAGAGCTTTGAGCCCCTCCTGTTACGTTATGGACAGAATTACAACGACCGCAGCTCGGTGATGTCTGACTCGGTCAGGCCGGTCACGTGCGATAACATTTTAATGTCGTGCTTTCTTGCGATCGCACGGTGACTAATCTATGCACTACTGCCGATAGCGAGCCAATTTGGCAAAGTTCTGATATTTTACCTTTCCTAGTGCAACTTGTCATTCATTCTCTTCTCAACTATTTGAGTGCAAGATACCAGACCCCTGCTTGATATACTCAGAAGACTAAAACCAAAATATTGGAATCGATACGGAAGGAGAAGAGTAACTAATACTTATACCATGTCTTCCAAGTCATACAAGATAGAGACGGAGTTGGTGTTCTCGAAATCCACTGACCAGCATAATGCTAGTGTTCCGCCTTTGTACCAGTCTGCCACATTCAAGCAAGACTCTTTGTCAAACATGGGCGAGTATGACTATACGCGTTCAGGCAACCCTACCAGAACATTTCTTCAGAACAAAATGGCTGCGATTATGAAGGCAACCCAAACTTTTGCGGTGACTTCAGGGATGGGATGCCTCGATGTCATCCTCCGTTTGCTTCAGCCCGGAGACGAGGTGATTGCTGGTGATGACTTGTATGGTGGTACCCACAGGTTGTTGACATACTTGAACAACAAGGGTGACTTGAGGGTTCACCATTACGATACTACCAATACTGAGCTCATCAAAAGCAAAATCAACAAGAACATCAAAATGATCTTTTTGGAGTCGCCCACGAACCCATTGATTAAAGTCTGCGATGTCAAGACCATCACCGACTACGCTCATGCTGTTAATCCAGATATACTTGTGGTTTTTGATAACACTATGATGACCCCATTGTTGATGACACCACTAGACCTAGGTGTCGATATCCAATACGAATCGGCCACTAAATACTTGAACGGGCATCATGACATCATGGCGGGTATAATTGCTGCACGTGATCCCAAGTTGGCTGAGCGTATATACTTCGTGATCAACTCGACGGGATGCGGCTTGAGTCCTTTCGACTGTTGGCTCTTGGCCAGAGGCTTACGCACCTTGGCCGTAAGAGTCGAGAAACAACAACATAACTGTGTCAGAATTGCCGAATTTTTGCAGCTGGTTGGGTTCAAAGTGCGTTATCCGGGCCTTAAATCTCATCCACAATATCAATTGCATCAGAGCCAATGTTCAGGTGCCGGTGCTGTCTTAAGTTTTGAGACAGGTTCAATCAAACTCTCGGAAAAGATCGTAGAGTCGACGGATATTTTTGGTATTGCTGTCTCCTTTGGTTGCGTGAACTCCTTGATTTCCATGCCTTGCAAAATGTCACATGCGTCAATCGATGCCAAGACAAGAGAAGAAAGAGACATGCCGGAAGACTTGATCAGATTGTGTATTGGTATCGAGAACTGTGACGATTTAATTCAAGACTTGACCAGGGCATTGTTAAAGAGTGGTGCTGTGAAACTCAACGACAAAGATGAGTTGTTTAATGCCACTGCTTTGCAACCAAAATTGTGAGCTTTACGTTCCTGATCACTGGAATGAATTGGAGTACTTCTCGTTTGCAAGTTCAATGATGGATCTCAAGTGACAGTATTGACTTATCTTGTGTCTCCAACAGGCACTACAACAGATTGGTGAATGAAGGTGTGCAAAATCTGGATTTCTCACACCGATCGAACACAAACAAACAAAAGAAAAAATAAGTAGGGCAATCCTCCAACAGGTTTGTAGGATATATTATTTAGGTAAAATAGATTTATCGCGGTACATTGAAAGCATTCATAGCGAGAGCAATGCGCTGAACAGTTTGTGCGCTTGATATCAAAGCCTTTTACAGCCTAATAGCCCAAAACAAGGTGTTTTCAAGGTGTCGACTAAAGTAGGTTCTTGAGTCTAGTGCCACATTCCTTGGTCTGGAAACTCGTAACATGCACGCGTGGCCACTTCCAGTCGGTTTAAGTTACGGAGAGAGGGACGCTAAAAAAGAATAAATGAATTAATGAAAGGCCCAGAGAAGTCCAGCATAATCCATTTTTTCTTAACTTCTCAGATCACATCCTGGAGGTTGTTTATTACGCTGTACTTTTAAAGCATGACTGAATACTGCCAAAAAAAAAAAAACATAAAATTAACAGCAGCGGGTTTATTTATATTTGTTCACGTTGGGTTATCGAGCTCTGAAAAGCCCTTATGAGAAGAAATATAATACTGTAAACCCTAACTTCATGTTGTAAAACGCTCGCAGCATACCAAAAAGCTCGGCCCCATTTGCCGTCCGCGGGCCATGCCTGCACTATCCCCGACGCGTGCGCGTGGCGCGTGCACTGAAACTGTTTTCTAAAACAAGTCACGTCTATTTTCTCCTTCAAGATAGGTACGATTATTCACCAAATTCTGCCAGACTCGACCAAACTCAATCACTATGGCCGAAACATACGGTGTGATCCCCGGAGTTTTGAAGGAAGCGCTCTCTAAAAGCACTAGCGCGAAATGGATTGGCAAGCCTCTCCGCTTGCAAGTGACAAATACGAAAGTGATCAATGAATCAAACGCGGCCGAAAGACGTTATCGCTGCGTGTTGAGCGACGGCAAATATTCGATGCAAGGTTTAATTGATGCTTGCTGTAATAGCTACTTGGAATCTAATGGTTTCACGCGGTTCTCCATCTTGACCATTAACCACTACACGATCGCCAAGACTATGAAGCGTATCATCGTTATCTCGGACCTCGTGGTGGATGTGCCCAAGGCTGAGAAAATCGGCAACGAAATTACGATTCTTGACCCTTACTTTGACCAGCATCCAGAAGAAGACATGGCAGGTGCTACTGGTACCGCTCCAGCCCAGGGAGGGCTTGCGTCTTCTACTTCCCGTAGTGAGACCCCTCAATTTTCCCCCGCTCCGCAACAGTCTTATGGACAAGCATCAGCACCACGTGCAAAGTCTGCTGCCAAAGAGAAACCTGTCAACCCAATCGAGTCGTTGTCTCCCTACCAGAACAATTGGACCATCAAGGCACGCGTATCTTACAAGGGAGACATTCGCACTTGGTCCAATGCAAAGGGTGATGGCAAATTGTTCAACGTGAACTTTTTGGACGAGTCTGACGAAATCAGAGCAACCGCATTCAATGAGATGGCTGAGAAGTTCTACAGTTTGTTGGAGGAGGGTAAAGTTTACTATGTGACAAAGGCGCGTATCCAGCAGGCAAAGCCTAAGTTTTCTCATCTCGCCCACCCATACGAATTGTCCCTCGACAAGGATACCGAGATCACCGAGTGCTTTGATACCTCAGATGTGCCAAAGATCAACTTCAACTTTGCCAAGTTGGATACGATTCAAAACCTTGAAAAAGATTCCATAGTTGACGTCATCGGTGTGTTGAATGTGGTTAACGACGCGTTCCAAATCACTGCCAAGTCCACAGGTAAGCCATTCGACAGAAGAAATGTGACTATTGTTGATGACACGAATTTCGCCATTGACGTTGGCTTGTGGAACGCCACGGCTGTGGACTTCAGTATCCCAGCTGGCTCTGTTGTTGCTTTCAAGGGCGTCAAGGTCCAGGATTTCGGTGGCCGCTCCTTGTCATTGACCCATGCCGGTAGTATTTTGAGCAATCCTGATATCCCTGAGGCGTACCAGTTAAAGGGTTGGTATGATAACAAAGGTGTTAGTGAAACATTCAAATCCTTGAAGGTCGAGTCTGCGGGTCCGTCTGAACAATTGAGCCTGCGTAAGACTATAGCACAGGCCGAGAGCGAGGGTTTGGGAGGCAACGAGAAGCCTGATTACTTCACCGTCAAAGCGTCGATCAATTTCATCAAGGCAGACAACTTTTGTTACCCTGCGTGCAACAATCAGGTGGACAACAATTCGGGTAGAGGGCCTTCGCCCTGCAATCGTAAAGTGATTCAAGATAGCGATAACTCGTGGAGATGTGAGCGCTGTAACTTAACCTACCCAGAACCTCATTACAGGTACATTTTGAGTGTGTCGCTCGTGGACCACACTGGCCAAATATGGGTCACGTTGTTTGATGAAGAAGCAACGAAATTGTTGGGTGTCAGCGCTGGAGATCTTACTCAGATGAAGGAGAACGAAGAAAGTGGGGAATTCACGAGACTCGTCAATTCTGTTACAATGAAGGAGTTAAACTTTAGGGTAAGAGCGAAGCAAGATAACTATAATGGTACTGCCAGAGTACGTTACCAGGTGTTTTCGATCAATGACATCAATTACGAAGCTGAATGCGCTGAGTTGATCAAACAGTTGGAGGGTATTTAGGTTTCTGGGATAGCTATCATGTTGGTGTGAGTTGTTCTTCTCGTAATACGATGATTCTTTACTATCAATGACACATGCGTAGGTCTGGAATATTATATCTTTTGTATGTTGTACTCAATAAAACCGTTAGCAGCAAGCCAAAACAGTTTGAGTACCTCGTTTGCTGTTCGACGACCCCGCGTAACCATAAGCTTGTGAATGTATAGCTCAAGTTCCTTTATACCTAACTTGTGGACTAACACATCATCTTCCTTTAGCGTATTTGAGAAGCAAGTCTTGAATTGCATCGGAAATTTGCCGATAATACTGCGGAAAATAGTGTAGTAAGATTCTAGATTTGATCTTGAGGTTCTCACAAAGGCAGCAACTAATTTGGATGTGACGATTTGAACGAGATTCAAGCCATCAAACAATTTTTGGCACTCCGCTTGATCCTCATTTGTTCCTCGTCTCATCATTATGAAACTCGTCCAAAATCTCGAAATTGATTTCACCACGAACAGCTCATTTGCACTCAATCCTTGCACGGCGAACAGAATAATTGTTGTTCTAAATGTATCGGAGTAGATAATAAGTGAAGGCTTGCATTCCAAAAGTTTTGAAAAGAAATCAATGGCACTTTTGATCATGTCGGGGTCTGAATTCAAAAATTCCAATTTATCCGTAAATATGTCTCTCACTAGCTGATCCATTCTATCGGGCACCATTTGCAGATACTCGACGCTTACCAAGCTTTCGGCTAGGCCAAATATAAATGGAACTGAGTTGGGGTTAGTTGTGATATTCATAAGTGAAGTCACAAACTGAAAAATTGCTTCGTTTCCCACAGAGAAAGCGCCTCCAAGCTTTTCTCCCAAGCCTGCCTTCAAGATCAAGGTACACTTCTCGACAAAAATTGTTTCTTGAGCCAAGAAAGGATATTTGAGGGAAAACTCCTCCACGACAGAAACAACAATCTGCTTGATATTGTATGGGTCTCTCTGCCAAAAGCTACGGTATGCTTCTTGCTCTCCCTCCAGCATCTCATCCATTGAGTCATCAGAAAGAGAGCTTCCCTTCGCGATATTAACCAAGCAGGAAAGAAGAGAGCTGAGATACTCTTCTTCGGCCTCCAGTAGGGTTTTCGAAGACTCCACTGAGTTCCGTATCACCAATCCTGCAGCATTCGCGATCGCAGATACCATCCCGAATAATATTTTGCAATGTTCCTCTTCGTTCTTGATGCTTCTTGCAATTGTACTATATGCATTGAACATTCGCAGGCGTATGAGGCTGTCCATTTCCTGGTTTTTTAGCATCCCAACGACGACGGTTTCCAAATCGGGTAAAAAAATCACTAGGTGCTCGCTGCATTCCTCGCATATCCTCATTGCTGTCTTCGATGCCAATAACGCTATTGTGCTATTCGTGCTGTGTAATAAAAGGGGGAAGATTATGTTGAACACATCGGCCAAATGCTTACTTCCATCTGTTGTTTTAAAGTAAAAAACATTGGACAGACAAAACTGAATTAGGGTAGCTAACACCGTTTCCTGAACCAAGTTATCAGCATTTTGGGTCTCAAAATGTGAAAGAAATCCGCTATCAAATACTTTTGCCATAAATGGTGCAAGCTGATTTGCTTGTGATTCAAAATAGACGGTGTCGTCGTTTATCTTGAAAAGAAGATACATAGTAGCCTCCGCATCCAACAAACTTTCAAAGCTGACGCTAGAGTCGATAGAAGCTTGAATCAAAGAGTCGCACATCTGCTGATAAAAATTTGATTTGAGCAATGCGTACACCACCAAAAAGAAATCGGCAACACTAGAACGATAAGCGTTGAGTTCTATTCGTACCTGCTTGTATGTCTCAGCATCGGGAAGATGAAGTTTACTCCAGTAAGCACGGGCTATAGTATCAAATATCTTGCACTTCTCGGCCTCAAAAGCAGCCTGAAATTGAGGGTCGCTTTGTGTTTCAAATAGGGTATCGAAAACATCAGTTGAATCCTGATATACGCTGGCAAATTCTTCCCAAAATAGCAACATGCGTTCAGATATCAGCTCTTCGGCTACCGGTATGCCCTCGATGGCCGTCAAACGATGTGCTAGTGCAAGAATCGACTGTGTGTTGCTCTCTAAAATCGATTTGGAGAGCCTTATTGAGTTGAGTTGTAAAATCGTCAAGATCAATTCGGTATAAGACATCGCTTCCTCGTGAAATCCGTCTCTTTCACTCCCAAAGATTACCGCGTCCATGAACTTGACTCCCCATGACCCCAAGACTGTAGAATATAACCACTGCTTTTGGTAATGTGATAAAATATTGGGATTCAATTCCAAGACTTCATTGAAAATGAGAAATGTGTGCTTCATTAAATCGATCTGAGGGGGGTTCAGTTCTGGTAAGAAATCTTTGAACTGCACGGCAAGAAACTCAATGACCCCATCGATATTATCGTAGCGAGCGTCACCATTCATGTTTGGAATGTACGACATCCAAGATTGTAAAGTGACAAGTGCTTGTATACTTAACTCCAGGGGTATTTCTTGGTGTAGTTGTGACATGAGATAAGCGAGATATTCGTACACCACAATCAATAGTGGGTACAAGTGATCACGAACCGCAACATGGATCGAAGAACGATAGTCGTTACTATTCGAGATATCTTCAACTAAAATAGATAGGAAAATGAGCATTATCTCTAGTTGTTGTGGTTTTAGTTGGCCCACAAGCAGGGAGAAGTCCAGCGTACTTAGAGTTGGGGGTAGTCTCGAAGTGTAAATCTGTGCAAATGATAGAATCGGGTTGACAAATGTTTCGTGGTTCTTCAAGTAGGCCAAAGAGACATTTGACATGAGTTTTCTGATCACGATAAGGCTCCTATTTGCATTCGTTGAATCCAGAATGAGCGTCTTAATGTGAGAAAGCAGATCCGAGACAATCTGATCGCATTGAGACGGGCTGCTATCAGGCTGCTGTAGCAAAACAGTTAAAGTCAATGCACCAAAGTACTGACACGTTGTAGAGGTTCTTGAAAGCAAGTATAAAGCTACATCGTAGCCTTGGGGAGATTTTTGGATTTCTTGGAGAAATCGCTGATGTTCGTTCACTTGAGAAGGATCTCTGCTGATGTACAACTCCTCAACTCTCTGTGTAAATTGTTAGTTCAAAGCAACTCGTTTTTCAATTAAATTGAACATACCCTTGCAACCTGCTCGAGTAGGTCCAGCATTTTATTGGCACTGAACCGGCAAAAGAAAGTTTCAACCGGTTGTAACGCTTTGTGATAACCCACGCATGTTGACTTGTATGGAGGATCACGAAATTGGTGGCTGTTGAGGAAATTAGCCTGAAGTGTAGTGGGGGAAAGAGGAAGAGGGAAAAAAAAAACAAGCAGAAGCGTATTTGGCTTAAGAAAGAAAGAAAGAAAGAAATAAATAAATAAATAAATAAATAAATAAATAAATAAATAAATAAATAAATAAATAAATAAAAATACACGAAGAAAATATAAGTTATATTAAAAGCAATGGAAATGCAACTGGTTCCTCAGCTGCACGTTCGAAAGTATGTGCAAGAGGCGCTGTCTGCCAAGACGAGAACAAGATGCTGATTTTGCTTGGCCCAAACGTCGGGATGTCATCATCATAATGACTGAAAGAAAATTAATGGCGAGAGGGGTAAGCAAAGAAGAATGAAAAGTGTTGCTATTCGATGAATAGAATGAATGGGTATCGTTCAAAGGTGCAAGGTGTCGCTGTCCTGCGCCAACTGGGTGCATACGCTCCGCGATTTGCCGACTCTCGCCATATCGAAGAAAATCTCAGATCCATTTGTCACACCACTCACGGCGCAACTCCGAGTTTTCTTGCCCTGTGGGCCACTTTCAGCATAACTACAATATGGAGATAGATCTAACCCGAAAATTTTTATGTATAGTTTCAAGACATCTGAATGTAGAGCTTCTGATCTTTTTTACAGTTTTATTTTCTTTTTCCATTCATTCCCTCGGGTGTTGAAGTTTCTCTAAATCGACCAACATAACCTTGCTTGGTGTACGGGTTCAAGGCATTGCCGCTCCAGGTTCGGGTCACATTTTCTCGCTATCGCAACCCAAAAGATGCGGTCAATTATCATCTTCTCTTCAAATAACGAGACTGTTCTGCCGGCAGTGAACCAAACAAAAAGAAAACACTATGAGGACTGCAAACAGAAGAGTTTCGAGAGCTGACTGCCAAAATTGTACTTGCTCGCCGGGCTTGTTATCCCGTACGAACAGGAGGTCGTCAGTGGTTGCTAAGAGAATAAACATCAAGAGGAATCTTTCCGGTAGCGGCTCCCCGAACGGCGGATCTCGTAAGGGGTCTGTGTTTACTATTGATGCTGCGTCTTTGTGCTTACCAGATGTGAAGGAGATGAACACGTCTCAACGTTTAGAAGCGTTGAGAGGCGCCATGGCTGCAAACGATATTGCCGTGTATATTGTTCCTAGTGAGGACCAGCACCAGAGCGAGTATGTGTCACCGCTTGATCAGAGAAGGAGCTTTATCTCAGGGTTTTCTGGAAGCGCGGGTACATGTATAGTGACCAGAGACGTCTCTAGTATGAATGAAGTTCCGGAGGGTTTGGCTGCTTTATCTACTGACGGACGTTACTTTAGTCAGGCGAACGATGAGTTGGACTTTAATTGGACCTTGTTGAAGCAAGGTGCCAAGGATATGCCTACATGGGAAACTTGGACGGTCCAGCAAGCCATTCAGTTATCATTAGATTCGGGGAAGAAGGTGAGTATCGGAATGGACCCGAAATTAGTCAGCTTTAGTGTCTATGAAAAGCTCGCGAACGTGCTTCAGGAGGAGCTCAAGGAAAAGCCCACAGCGCAGGTGGAGCTCGTCGCTGTCAAAGAAAATTTGATTGATAAAATCTGGTCTCAGTTCGAGGAGGTGCCCAAGCCATCGGACAGTATCATCAAAACTTTGGACGCAAAGTTTGCAGGTGAGGATGTGGCATCCAAGATCAAGAGAGTGTCTAAAATTATTGAGAAAAACAACACGCATGGACTCATTGTTAGCGCGTTGGATGAGATTGCATGGCTTTTGAATTTACGGGGTTCGGATATCCAATACAACCCTGTATTCTACTCCTATTTGATTCTCACTAGAAATGGGGAAGCCACGTTATTTGCCGACAACAAAAAGTTCGACAGCAATGTCACAAAGCACTTGAAGAGCGTCAACGTATCTGTCAAGCCATACGCGTCGTTTTGGGCAGAGTTAGCAACTCTCGACAGAGACTTTACCTTAAACAAGAAATCTCTCTTGGTTAACCCAAATGCTTCCTGGGAAATTATTCGCTCATTAACATCCAACTACAAGCTGGTTTCTCCATCTCCAATCGAAGATTTGAAGGCTGTCAAAAATGTGACAGAATTGAAAGGTGCCCATAGTGCCCATTTGAAGGACGGCCGTGCGCTTGTGAAGTTTTTTGCCTGGTTAGAAAACGAGATCACTATGAAGCTGGAATTGATTGATGAACTAGAGGCTGATGATCAATTGACCCGCTTTAGAATGGAGGAGAAGGACTTTGTGGGTTTGTCATTCGACACAATCAGTGCGACGGGATCCAACGGCGCAATTATCCACTACAAACCCACTAAAGGTCTTTGCAAAACAATCGATCCCTCTAAGCTTTACCTCAATGACTCGGGCTCTCAATTCTTGGAAGGAACAACGGACACCACTAGGACTGTGCATTTCGGTGTACCATCGGCTGCGGAGAAAAAGCACTACACTTTGGTTTTGAAGGGTCATGTTGCACTTGGAAAGTTAAGATTCCCAGAAAATACCACAGGAAGCTTAATAGATTCTGTTGCGCGGCAATTCTTGTGGGAGCATGGCTTGGATTATGGCCACGGAACGGCTCACGGCGTTGGGGCTTACTTGAACGTGCACGAAGGGCCAATCGGCATTGGGCCTAGACCCACAGCCGCTAAGAATGCGTTGAAGCCTGGCCACTTAATTTCTAATGAGCCTGGATTCTACGAGGAAGGGGAATATGGTATCCGCATCGAAAACGTAATGTACGTCAAGGACGCTGACTTGCTTTACAATGGTAAGAAGTTTCTCGAGTTCGAAACCGTGACCCGTGTTCCTTACTGTCGCAACTTGATAGATGTGAGCAGGTTGACACCGGAAGAAAAGAGGTGGATCGACAAATATCACCAAAAAATTTGGCAGGAGATGAGTCCAAGCTTAGGTCAGAACTCACTTGAGTGGAAGTGGTTGAGAAGAGAGACAAGGCCTTTGTAAAGATGATACATAGTTGTGTGACACCGTCGAAGTAATATAAAAAAAAATGAATTTGTACTTGCCTACTCGATCTGCCCCTGAATAAGTCTTAATTAAAACCTAGTACTTTATGCTTACGCGTTTGTTTTTTCGACGCCTACAATTGATAATGCATTCTGTTGCTGCAAAATTTAGCACCGAACGGAAATTGGAAAGAGAACTCACGCCATGTAGAGCTCAACTTACCAAACATGTAACGGCAAGAAAACAAAACCACCACGCGCGCATCTTATGCCTTTCTTAAAATGCATGAATGTATCCTTAAGCATTTGCGAAGCCCAGCTTTCTTTGGAGTTTATTTTAGGGGCCGCGTATTTCCCCACAAGTTCACACGCGCTGAACGGGGGTGAATTGTAGAATGGGTGAAAAAAGTGCGAACCAGTACACCACTAAGAGACACTAAGATTTTCAGACCAATAAGACACTAAGATTTCACCATTATGCACCACTAAGAGGTTGTATGCACTATAAATTGTCATATGCAAAAAATATGCACCTCGCGCATATTTTTTTCCACCCTCGTTTAATTTTCCCGGCTGAACGGGAGGCGTCCGTGATCGGCCTCGTCACGGGGCCAATAAAAGCTCAGCGAAAAATGCTTATGATAGGAGTGCGCTCCTGCATGTCGGAGCTCGCACTACTACTCTACAAGCTTCAAACTTTTTAAACAGTTGCAATAAGAACCCTCACAAATAACCACTTAGTAATCACTTGATAATAATAGCTACCTCGCAACGCACGTCACATAAGTCATGTTGAGAACGCGAGTAATAAGCACAGAGGCATTTGTGAGGTTTGCCTCTCATGAGGGCAAAAAGCGTTTCATGCGGACAATCCCCACATCCAGCAAGCGGTCGCCGGCGACTGACTTCAGCAGACTCAATCAGCAACTTCCCACTGATCTTTCCCCGAACGACATATCTGGCCGTTTGTGGTCGAAGTATCTGCTTGGTTTGCCGCTCGATCTGCAGCAGCGCAAAGCAGTACCATCACAGACAAGCTTGCATTCACAGTCGGCTACCTCCATGTCCTCCCGCTGGGCAAAGCATTCTTTGGATAAAGCGGCAGGTGCTTCTCAAGATTCTTCCGGGGAAATATCTTTATTGGCTCCTTCAAGAAGATCCAGGACGTCCAGGTACAAAAGTGCTCGTTCGAGCAACACGGAGGTAGCTCTGCTACGTTCAAAGGCAAACACGGCCAATGCAAGCGTCGACAACACTAATAGCATAAATGAAGCTAAGCCGAACGAGCTTCCAAAAGTTGTTATTGAACCCACTACAACGGAAGGCACCATCGAATTCTCTTCAAGCGAATCCACCAGCACAATAGCTAAAAAGCCTAGAAGGCAATTGAAACCCCGTAAGGCTCTCATCACATTAACAAAGAACGCGTTGGAGAACCTCCGTGGTTTGCTCGATCAGCCAGAGCCACAGCTTATTCGTATTGGCGTGAAAAATAGAGGCTGCTCTGGCTTGACTTACCACTTGGAGTACGTCTCCGCACCAGGTAAGTTTGATGAGATTGTGGAGCAGGACGGCGTTAGGGTTGTCATCGACTCCAAAGCACTTTTCTCCATTGTTGGATCTGAAATGGACTGGATTGATGACAAGCTCTCGTCGCGTTTCATCTTCAGAAACCCAAACTCTAAGGGAACTTGTGGATGTGGAGAGTCCTTCATGGTGTAAGATTTTATTTAGAAGCATTAACGAATGAGCATCTCATTGCGTCACTATTCCCATATTTATTTAGAAATCTTATGATTGATGGTCAGGCTGTAGGTGTTATAAGTGTGTCCACTGTTCACATTTCACCTTCTTTCTTTTCCCTTTTAGTTTTTTTTTATTTTTATTTTTTTTCTATTTTCTCGTGCGCCATGCTACATTACTCTTTGCGAGAGTGCAAATTGTCTCGCACTCATGAATGAAATCACTTCGGTCGAAAGCAATAACACAATGCTATTTTTTTTTTTTGAGAAAATTCAGTAAACATGTGACATTTTCAGTAACTACTGTATTAATGTCCTTACAATATTTGCTTTTAGGCCTGGTTTCGAATTTTACCACCCGTTTTTTAGGTTTTGTTTTTCAGCGTTTACGCCCAAAGATCTTTATGTTTGAAAGTCATTGCTCAGAGATGAATTGGGTCGGGTAACTCGGAAGAAGAAAAAAAAGCACAACTGAAGTTCATTTTATGAAATGTTCAACAAGATTCGTAAGACATGACTGCATTCAAATCGGTGAAAAATTTGTCCATCAAATAAAGAAGAGCTTTGAAAGTTAGCGAAAAAGGAAAGGTATTTTTCAAATGTCACAGAAATGTAAAACGCCGCATATGCTCGACGTTGTCATCAAGATAAACCAAGATGAACCATACTACTTCAGAAACAAACAAAATTGTTGCAAGAAAAGAGAGAATTTTGGATGATTGCTATTTGAGGTCTGAGAGAAAACTGTAATATCTGGCGCTAATGCTGTGTCTCATGCATTTGCCTTGTTGAAATTCTAGCGCGACGACTGTTGCAGATGTGGTGCGCTGGCTTGCCGGCATTTTTTGCACCCATTTCTTGAGTTTGTCATACACCTCTTCTTGTACTTTTCTTCTCAACATCTTCTTTTACTAATTCTTTGTAACAAACAGAATTACAGCTTTCAAGTTTGCCTTCTATCCAGAATCTGCTGAGAATAATTTCGATTATCTCTTTCATCTCTTGTTTTCAGTAAAGTATTCGCTGCTTTTCTTCGAAATTCCCAAACTACGGTGGTGATGTTATTCTCAACTCTAGTGATTTTGGCTTCCAGCCTTTATTCCGTCTTTGCGGTTGGCCCAGCACCTCTTTCAAAAGAGAATCCCAAGAATATTGTTGCTGTGGCAGATTTCCCTGAAGCAGGTCTCAACAAGTTTACAAAGGGTTACGTCTATTTTACCAGCCCCAAAGGAGACTCGGTAAAAGTCCACGTGGACATGACCGGCTTGCCTACTTCAGGTGGGCCATTCGTGTATCATATTCATGAAAAGCAAATTTTCAGCAAGACCGATTGCGAGGAGGCGGGTAAGCACTTCGATCCCTTCAATGGCTTTGTGAAATGTCCCGAGAAGGGAGACGACTCCTTTTGCATGGTGGGAGACTTGTCCGGGAAGCATGGTTGGATCAATGCCACTTGCTTCCAGACAGAGTATTACGACAAATTCTTGTCTTTAAACCCTGTCTCAGAGTCGTATATTGTTGGCAGGTCTCTTGTGTTCCATGATCAGCAACTGACTAGGTTCGCATGCGCAAACATCAACCTTGCAAGTGCTGAACAATATGAATACCTCTTCGGAAATCCTAATAAGAGCACTGGAAGTAACAATGCTGCCCAGGATACAGTACCAAAGCACCCCAACACTGGAAACCATATACCAGAAGCCCCAAGCCCAAAGGTAGGAGAGGAACCAAAGCAGCAACCTCCAGCACCTGTCACACCTGAGCCAAAGTCTCCTGTCAGTCCTTCACCTGAAGTTACGCATGTGCCTAGCAAAACTATTGCACTTTCGGAGACATTCAAACCTTCAGAGAAAAACTCCACTACTGGTTCTATTGCCAACCCAAAGACGCCAGGCGAGACAGAAGGCGAAGGTGCGAACCATGGGTTTGCCCACAAAGCTACCGAGACTGAAAGCTCGGCAGTGCTTGTTTCATCTGGTCCGGCTTACGACAGTTTCTTGAGAGGGTTGCTTGGCACAATTTTCAGTGTCATTCTCGGCGTCGTCTTTTAGATGCATATACAGTTTAGCTAATATAACTTCCTATTAAATATGGTTCATGAGTAGTCGTTCAAAATATTGAGAAAATATGAAGGTATTCATTGACCGATTGGGATCTCAGAGTCAAACTTGAGGTTTGACCATGTTGTGTTCGCTGATTGGGCCATTTTGATGACTCAAATCTCTTCGGCCCAAGAGGCTAGGAGCGCGTCCTCATGTGATTTTTCTGCACTCAAAGTATGTGGCATTAATATCGTTAGGCAAGGAGCAAAAGTACTCGAGCTTCTGCATTTGCTTGAATAGCTCAACCAGATTGTACTTCAATTTCAAGCACGTCTTGTTCCCTTGGCCGTCATTCGTGCAAATGATACTCTCTTTGGAATATTTTTCACCATCAATGATAAACATGTTGCCATCTCTTCTTGCGACAAAGTCTGTGACTGCAGAATTCGTGGCCTTTAAAGACTCTGCAGACATCATTTTGATCCTCGCTTCGCCATCAGCAGAGATTTGGTTCAACGTATGCGCGATATCGGATTCCCCCCCTTGCACCATACCCAAAGGGTTATGAGAGCGCTGATCTACCTGTGGGGACGGAACCTCAGAGGTTTTAGTATACTTTGTCCCAAAAGGAAGCCAGACCATTGTGAATATACTTGCGAAAAAAAAAAGAAAGTGGTTAGCTTGTGTTCTCAAGTTGTACCTTAGGTTGCGGGAGTCTATACAGTCCCCACACGACATAGCTTTTTAGAGGCATAAAATTAAAGATTCGTTGAGACCAGCCACCAAGCGCTCATATTGAAGAAAGCCAATATAATGTGCTTTTTTCTCGTTGGAAAGCTGTTTATACTCTTTCCTCAGTAAATTTGCCTGGTTTGCTGCCGAATAGAATCTCTTAACATCTCCCACCCAGGCATATTTGAAGTCATACTTGATGTCTGGCGGAGTCTCTCTTTCCATCATGAGCATGGTCTGTAAGGCTTTCGTCTCTGGACGAGCGTGCATAGCTTCTTTTAAATCTTCATAGAAGTTAACTTTCGGTATTGGCCTCTCGGGTTCGCACGTGGCGTTGAACACGAACGCGTAAGTGTTCGCAAGCCTTTTTGCCATAGACTCCTCCAGTACACGCTCGTTCATGTCGAGCAACACATTGCGGCGAAGATTGAAGTCTTGTCGTGAAAATTTTCGCCTGAGTAGGTTATGGAATTCGGTTTGTTGACTCCTTCTGTCTCCCACCATAAACCGTAGCTTGTAGATGCGTTTGTAGATGCATGTCATTCTCTGGCGAAGAGGTAGAGTCATAAGGTAATCTGCGGTAATGTGAGAGGTTAATGGCTTTGACGCCAAAACGCGAGGTCCTATATTGGTATAATTCAACTTGGCATACATTCTAGGGAAGAGAAAATAAAATTAACTTCTAGTTTGGGACCAACTTTTTTAGGAACCAGGGGCGTGGCCATCGAGTCGCGGTACGATGTACTGGTAGATGCATGTAATTATGGGAGAACCGCGATGGACGTGAGTGCGAAGACATGAATACCTTCATTCAGCGGCAAACTATCCAAAACTGTTTATCTGATTAGTTCTCGTTAAGGCTCTAGAAATTGGTATCAGGGGACACAATGTTGAGGGACTTGTATTTCCGTCAAGATTCTACTGTCTTTGGCATTTCTTACCTGGATAATGTTCTTCCTCAGGAGGACCCGCTGAGCATGAATACAGAAGCTTTTTATGTGGCTTGTTCGTCACTAAAAGTAAGTACGCATGTCATTCCTGGAAAAAAAAAGAGAAGATACCTAAATGAAAGCCTACTAACTGGTAGATTTCAATCAACATATTTGTCAATGAAGACCAGCTCAAGGATGAAGGCGCATTGAACTTGTTGCAACGCCAGATTGAAAATTCTCCCATCTGGAAGAGTCTCATGTTTACTTTTCTAGACTCTTCCAAAGCAGAGAAAGACGAGGAATTCCTGGTGTCATCACATGGAGACATAAACCTTTTATTACGCTGTGACTTGTTCTACCCTAAAATCCCAGATTTGGCCCATTCAGAAAATGTGCGTTTTTTGCAACTGCTCGCGATCAAGTTTGAGTACTGGAGCCCGCACAGTACCATTTACTTCGAGGATCTCTTCGACACACTCCAATACCTGCTCACGTCACTAATAATGAACTTGGAGTTCAGGTTCCCATTTATCTTTTCCTATTATGGTAAGCAATTGGTGAAGATAAATTACTATAGCCATATACGGAACTCCACTATGCTCGCGACCCCTTTGGACAACTCAAGTGTTCCAGATCACAGCGCGATTCTAACCGGAGTGCTCCAAAAGCTCCACTTCGCCATTTTGTATGAGTTTAACACCTTGAATGTAATGAAGGAATGCTCCATTCGTTCTTGGCAGTTGAATCTGTGTCGGAAACATATGGAAGGCGGTCAAGGCTCAGAGCCACGAAAATCAATCAAGCAAAAGGGGGTTGATTTGCGGCCATTGTGCGAAATGGACTTTCTCTCTGCGCATTCCTCATCTTCTCCAAATTAGGTGGGACAAATTTTGAGGAGGCGCGTGGTGGTTTTTCTGAATTTTTCCGGTCTAGGCAAAACCGCGATTCACATTAGAGCCAAATCAAGATTTTTTGTAAACAGGTCTAGAATGCGAAGCAAATGCAAAAGCTTCAGTTCAGCAACCCCAGACCCGTTCAGTCACTTCAGACCGCAGCATGTCATTTTTCCAAAACTTCAACACACATTCGTTACGAACTACAAGGGGCTTCAAGTTGAAGCCGGGCTCAACTATATCCAGTCCACAACCGGCCAACACCACCGTTTTCCCACCGTTACCCAGAGGTCAAGTCTTCCCCGACGGTGCGTCACCTGACGATCATAACAATAACACACAAGGTGTCAACACTGCAATAAATAATGTTCAGAATGTCTCCTCACATAGAGATATTAGAAGTTATGCAGAGCAAACTTTGGGATCGGACAACGCTTTGATCAACGCTGTCAAGCTCCCGAGAGATGAAGACGTAAATGAGTGGTTGGCTGTGCATGTTGTGGACTTTTACAACCAAATTAACATGTTGTATGGTACAATCACAGAATTCTGCTCGCCACAAACCTGTCCCAGGATGATTGCCACCGAAGAGTATGAATATTTATGGCAAGAGACTGCATCCTCTGCCGGCGGCGGTATTACGTTGAAGAAGCCCGTTTCATTGCCCGCTTGTGAATACGTCGAGAATCTAATGAATTGGATCCAAAATTTCTTCGATAATGACAATATTTTTCCAACTAAAATTGGTGCGCCATTTCCACAACAGTTTCCAAGCTTAATCAAAACCATATTCAAGCGTCTATTGAGAATCTATGCACACATTTACTGCCATCATTTTCACGAAATTTCAGAACTAGGGTTGCAAAGTCATCTCAACACTAGTTTAAAGCATTATGTTTTGTTTAGCAACGAGTTTGACTTGATCAACAGAAAAGATTATGGCCCATTGGAAGACCTTATTCAAACGATGTTGAAGGCATAGTGTCATGCTCATAAGAAACCTAGGAGGATTACGCTCCAAGATCGAAACTCTGTAGAAGCTCTAGCTCTGCCATCATGCACAAATGATCGGATGGGTACATTCCGGGCTGAGGCAAACCAGACAGTTCAGGGCACATTTCATCCTTAGCAGGCATCTTGAGTAAGCGCAAAAGCCTCATCCCCGAAGCCTTTGTGAAATCCTCTAGAGTATCAACTTGCCTATTATTCGATTCGTCCCATTTACAAATGACACAAATGTAGTCAATGAGACCTTTCCATGTGTCAGTCCAGTTAGAGAAGAGTGGTTCATTCTTTTTGTTATCGAGCCCCGCATTTTCAGGATGCACATGACGATAACCTAATGAATATAGGGAGATTGCTCTGAAGTTGATACTGTTATGAAGATCTTGAACTTTCGAGATTTGTTGCGAACATTCGGTTGTAAAATCGAAATGTTCGGGATCTGGATTATCATCCTCGCGATCGGTATAGTCGCACCAATCGTGAATAATCGATCTTCCGAGCCCGTTTTTCGTGATGCCTTGAAAATTAACAGGCTTTTCTGTGATAGCTAAGTAAGCCGCATCAAAGGGTTGTGAGTTGAAGTCTCCCGCAACATATGTATAGAATGATAGATCCGATCCATGAAGAATACGCATGTTTGTAGCAAACTGCTTGCACAGATTGAGCAAGATGTATGTTTGCCTGGTACGCTCAAATGATGCAAAAGCATGCCAATACAAATGGGTTGTTCCAACAATCAACCCCTTTCTTGACATTTGTGGGGGTTCAGTGTAAAACTCTGGCTTGAATGATAAATATAAGAAAAGAGCAACATTGTCTGTGATTTTAGACCTCTCCATGCCCTCTGTCACCTCCTTATCATAGTCCACCAACATATGCAGCACACATACAAATTGTTCGCTTTGGAAAGCGATCGCTACGCCATGTTTTTTTTGTTTTGAAGAATAAAAATTTGTTTGATAGCCAAATTTCAGAAGCGTGGGTTTCCATTCGGAGTCCCATGTCGAGACATCAACTTCTTGTAGACAGAGGATGTCGGGTCTGTAATCACCAATTTCTTCAAACATAGCTTTCGATCTGTTTGCCCATCGAAGTGCTTTCCCACTTGTTGGGTATCTCAGTCGGTTGATAAGGGCCTGTGCCAACGTATTATAGGTCATAATCGAGATTTTGAGACCATTTCCAGGCTCAACTCCAGGCAAGGGCAACATCGGCCTGCGAATGTATTTGGCTTCTGGAGACACATGCGCAGACTTCCCTTTCAAATTTTCCGGGTTTGTTTTGCTCTCTTTCACCATGGAGTCGTCGTCTGTCTAGTTCACTGTTTTTTTCACATCGTTCAGGATTCATAGTGGATTTAGCATTGATTTCCGGAGATCAGTGCGAAAAAAAGTGGTCAAGTTCTTTTTTTTTTTGTTGCAATCAACCCGATTGCACGGGCAAATTTCAAAGTTTTCATTTTTTTTCTTTCGTTTCACGTAGGACAGCCAGAGATCTACAGTATAAGGGGGAATGAATAATATACTTCCAGAATCTTACAAACATTCTGAGCCTACATGGCAGGATGAAAATAAGATTTTGCCGCAAAGGAGGTTGGGTGCAAAAAAATTCTTCGATTATTTTTGAGAACAACGGATAACATTTGAAACATTTGTTATTGAAAGACATTTTTCTAAGTCAAATCATAACTAATTTGCCAAATTCTTTGGCTTCGAAGAATTGAACAATGTAACCGAAAGCAGTCTCAAGAGGGATAATACAACTAATTCTGAGACTCACTTCAAAACTTCACCTTAACCATGAGGACAGTCATATCATCCTGGTATCCACAATGCGACGATCTCCACTGATATACTTTCCTTGGGGTTTGAATGCTTCTGAAAAACGCTTTAGCAAGTATGTTTGATGTGATTCCTGATACATGTGATTTTGATGCAATTCCTTCCTTGATCAGCCTTTCATATTCTTCTGGCTCTAAATTTCGGATTACGCCGTCTGATGCAAGTATCAAAAAATCGTTTTGTTCGAGCTTCCACTCCCAGCTCTCCAGGCTTTCAGGTCTGTCTGCTAGAAAGTACTTGGTTCCACTTTTGATTCTGAATGCTTTTGTAAGACGCTGAGGCTGTCCATACTTGTTGATACTAGGCTTTGTAGCATTTATCAAAGTGCCCTCTCTGAACAACATTGCTTGAGATCCACCTAAATTCCCAATTTGGACAGCATTTTCTGATGTGAACATTGCTACTAAGACAGAGGCGCTCCCCTCGTCGACCTTGTTACTGACTTTTACCCTATCAAGGCCTTCACTTAGTAAAGTTGAAGGCCGAGAGTGAGACCGAATTTTTACATCTCTGAAGAGCACATTCATTTCGTGACACAACTCCCTTGAAAAATCAGATGAGTCATGGTGTTTAGGGAGCAGGTCATCAATCCCTTTGGCTATACCAATAGCCATCTTACCCAGTTCATATACGCGGGAGATGAAAAAGCTATCTTGACCTGTTCTGGAGTATTTAGCAGGTGATTCGATTGTTTTGATCTTGGGAGCAAATGAATACCCAACATCGTACATCTTTTCGTCATTGGTGAAGTCGATGTTGTAGTTTTCTGGAATGCTTGCCGCATTCTCTTTGAACATTCTGATAAGTTGCTGAAGAGGTATAGGCTGCCTTAAAATTTTATCTCGGAACCAACCCCTAAAACTTTCCAATACTCTCGTCGCTGCGCCTCGAAGACTCCAGGATGTTTCCACATCAAGGCTCGAAAGACCTTCCAGATCTCCAGAATTTTCAGAAAAACCCACAAAGCTCAACCGAACGCCTGACGAAGTCATACCCTCCTCTGTGCTCAGCTTCTCCCTGGATGGTACCCAAGTATTTGCCGCTGACGCAAGTACTTTTGAGCTAGGGATAGTGCTCTCTGGTTGCAAAGGCCTATCAAGCTTTGCATCCTCGTCTGGAGGAATTGGAGTATCCATTACGTTTGACAAAGCTTGAGAGATTTCTTTCGCTAAACCGCATTCTGACTGGAGTTCTAGTCGATGGTTTTCGACGGGTTGTTCCGTAGCAAGAAAGAAAGGATTGCTAAATCTTTCATCATCATACTTTGGGATAGAGGGTTCGTTATCCCCTTTCAAAAACCTCAATTCAAGACTTTGCGTTTCCTCATGTGCCGGTTTCCAGACTAGGTATTTCAGAAATGAAACAGAGATACAAAAGGGACTCATAAGAGTTAAGAGTAAAAAATCTCGCATCATAGAATTTGCCAGGAAGTCTCTGGAAAGAAAAAATTGAAGTAAGGCGATAGTAGCCATTGCTGTTTATAAAGGGATGGCTTCCCCGAATGAAATATTTTCATTTTCCAGAAAGCTGGAACAATGAGAAGAGGACACAGAAAGCTGTTCCAAAACAATACATTTCTATAACTACCCAATCCTTTGTTGGCTTGCCTCGCTTCAAGCCGACTCAGGTTCAAGGATCCCATCTCCTCAATTCATGAGTTTAAAGATGGATAGGTCCTCAACTTGACTGCAAAAAATTATTCACTGCAATGCATAACATTACAGTTTACAGTCAAGTAGGATCGAGAAGAGGCCCCGCTAAATCTCTAGGGAGTTGAATAATAGCTTTGGATGACCATTTGGTGTTTAACAAAGCCACACTTGTGTTTATCCCGAAAATGGCGTAACAATAGATTTAGGAGCGGAATCTTTCGCAGTCGAAATAGCATTGCCAAAAAGGGCATCGTCAAGCCTGATTAGGTTGAAAAAAAATTAGCCCGCAAACGCTTTTGAACTAATCTGTAAAAAAAAAGCGGCTTTAGACTTGGGGTCTCAAAAGCTGAATAGTGTGTATTAGCCTTGTACATGACCAATAGTACTGTGGGGAGAAATAAGGGTACTGCATCTCAAGAACGATCCACATGACGCGTCCGGAATTGGCAGCGAAGACCAAGTAATCTTTTGAGGAGAAAACAAAAAACAAAAAACAAAAAAAAGCAAATTGGCCAATTCAAGTAAGTAAGATCAAATTTTGATTTTGTTTTTTGAACGACAGGGAGGCCTCTGCTGGTCGTATCCGAAAGGAGGTAGCCAGACTTCAATTAATTAAACCCACGCTGGTTGCGCATGAGTACGAAGTATTTCTTGGCTCAACCTTTCATCATAGATATATACTATTCTGTCAGTTTATGCTACGTATTCAGTACGTCTCTTTTAAATGATCTTTCTGGCATGAGGTATAGTAAAAAAAGTAAGTAAGGAAGGGCTTTTGCTACCGTCTTGTACCGTGCCGCAATGTAAAATCAACTGCCGCGGTATACCAGTGCCCACAACACGCACACGCTCTATGCCAAACCGAAAGATATTATTTAGCAAAAGAACGACGAGAGCAAGACAGCGATACTTAACCGGATTGCGCCATGACAGAACACTCGATTGACATCCAGCTACATGAGATCGATCTCTTGTTTCACAAAATAGACTCCTTACAATCACAAGTGCTTTTGAGAATCAAGCAACTACGCGACGGGAGCCAATCGCACTCTGAGGGAGAGCCGGTGGAATTTTCAAGAGAGATTACAGTCAAGACTGCTATATCCCTCATACAAAAAATCCCTGAATTTCTCAGTGTTATTGAATTGAAAACCCTGCAGCTTCCTTCAGGAGTTGTCACTCAACAATTCTTGCAAGAAAAAGTCGATCTTTATCATGGCAAGGCAAGGCATCTACGTCGAAACCTAAAGGACAGCCAATTGGAAGCTTACCGTGAGGAATTCTCTTTGATACACGAGCAGAGGCTTCACGAATACTGTGCTCTGCGTTTCTCTAAAGGAGATGATCTTAATGACTCAAGTGAGATAGTTGATGCAAGGCAAGCATTGTTTTCTGGACGATCAGCTACCAAAGACGGCAACGACAAAACGAAGACCATTGGCGAACAGATATTGGCCCAAAACAAAAACATCACATCGAGTCTTCAACACTCTAAGCAGCTTATGACCATGTCAGTCATGCAAACCGAATTGAACATAGATTCCCTCGACCAGCAATCAAAAGACTT
Organism: Metschnikowia lunata; assembly: GCA_030583235.1. Lineage (NCBI taxonomy): Eukaryota > Fungi > Ascomycota > Pichiomycetes > Serinales > Metschnikowiaceae > Metschnikowia > Metschnikowia lunata. Next base: position 178,485 of record JAJMHP010000004.1, on the reverse strand, counting down.
GTCACAATTAAACAACAAATTGATCGACATGGAGACAGTTCTTACCAGGTCTAAGCAGATCGTCAAGTTCATTGAAAAACAGGATAAGCGTGATAAGAGGCGCATATACGCCTCCATAGGGTTCCTACTTTTTTGCTCTGCTTACGTCTTATGGAGGCGGGTGTTGAAGTTGCCTTTTAAAATTCTTTTATGGACCCTACTCAAAATGTTTGGGCTCGTAAACTGGGCCGCATCAGTGACTAAGAGGGAGAACCATACATCACAAGTCTTAAAAAGCAGCTTGACAGCTAGTACTATGACCAATCATGATAGTATGAGTGCTGCGCTCGAACACAGCAGTCTCTCAACTCCAGAGTCAATGTCGGGCAATTTGTTGTCAACGCTGACAATTTTGGTAAATATACCTGAACGGGTGACACTGGTCGAGTCTACTTCTCCGACAAAGCCGTTGAGCAACGTCAATAGTGCCAAAATGGAGAGCGAAATTCTAGACTTCCCCAGTATAGACACAGATTCGTCTATTTTGACTTGGGAAATTCCTAATTCCGAGGAAACATCAGGAATGGAGATTTGGGACGAAGAGGGGGCAAATTTGCCAGGCAAAAGCGCGGAAGATTTTCCGGTCCATACGCAATCACTAGATACAGCTGAAACATCTACTTACGGAGGCCAGATAGATGGTGGTGAAAGAAGCGTTGAAACAGACCTAGTTGATGAACAGGCAAGTGTGAAGTCTAATGACTTTGATCTGGTATCTCAAGGTCAACCCGCAGTTGATGTTGTTTCCTCCCTTCAAGGAGAAATAGCGCTTTCTGTTAGGATAAACGAACAAAAGGAGAATGTGCAAGGCGCGGCATCAAGTTCAGTTATCCTAGAGGGCATAGATGATCCACTACACGATGAGCTTTGATGAATGACCACAAATAATTAGTATGTGTCTATTCTTTAGTCTATTAATACAAATACTTGATTTTTTAAACAGTTTCCACCTTGACACTAGAACCGTCATTCTTGGAGGATTCGAGGGCAGCAGCAATGATGGCCAAGTGGTGGAAAGCCTTAGCGGGAGGAACAGCTACAAGCGATTTGTCCTTCGCCTCCACAGCCGAAGCAAAGTTCTTGAACTCTTCTTTTATAGCATCGACCTCGTCAATCTCAATGACGGTTTTCTCCGAGGCTTCCTTGTTATTGGAACCAGTTTGGTAAGAAACGGTTGGTTTAGGCAAAGAGGGAGAGAAGTCGTAAACGATGGAGCCATTGTCACCGTAGATGATTAAGCAGGTGCTCTTGTCTGTAGCCCCAAAGGAAGAGCCATACGTGAATGTACCGATGACACCGGATGTTAACTTGAAAGAAGAGAACAAAATGTCGTCGGCACCGCTCTCTTTCCTCACTTGTTTCGTGTGACCACTAACAAACTCCACGTTTCCTAAGATTTCTGTGAGAAGAGCCAATTGATGAACACCACCATCACTTAAGAAGCCACCAATGTGCTCGGGATTTTGCCTCCAAGACGTGGCCAAATATTTGTTGTCGGCATTCCATGCCCCCGTAGCCTTATAAGTAAAGGATACTAAATTTCCAATCTTGGGCAAAATTTTCTTTATCTTATCAATACTGCGGAAGAAAGCCCACTGCTCCAAGATACCAATGGGCAAGTCACTTTTCGATGCAAGCTCAACAATCTCTCTAGCCTGTTTCATGTTCGCAGCGATTGGCTTTTCAAATACAATAGGCTTATTGTGCTTGATAGCGTTTTTAACAATATCAACGTTGCTCTGCACGGGTAATAAAGCGTCTATAAAGTCCACTTCCGGACTGCTGAGAAGCTCGTCGACATTTTCGTAGACATTTTCACTGGGAATCCCGGCCTTTTCGGCGAAAGCGTCCGCCTTACTCTTGGTTCTGTTGTACGCAGCAACTGGCTTGAGGTTATCGAGAGATTGAATCACAGGCAAATGTGCGTGCGAAGCAAAAATTCCGGTACCGACTATTCCGACGTTTAAAGTCATTGTTTTTTATTTTATTTCTGAGCAAGTAGTGCTTTCTGGGTATCAACAATTTCATCCGAAACTTAGCTCGGAAAAACCAGCCCTTTATATACTGTCGCGATCTCCAATTGAACTAAGGATGGGTTGAGAGCCCTTGGCCTTTTTCGTGGGGGTGCACCAAAAAAAAATGCGTGGGAAGGCGGGGGCGAATAGGTGCCCCCACGCATGGTTCACGCATGGCGTTACGGACAGTTTATCCAAGACTGTGACGACCTTTTTGAAACTGGAGTGGACTTTCAAATTGTAAAATAAGGTTTATAAAATCAAAACTTCGTGAATGGTGAGCTTCAAACTGAGATTTTAGTGTGATATGGCTTAGCCTTAAAACATTGTTTCTGCTCCAAGAAGTGCCGAGTTGTTTTCGAAAAGATCGTGCCGGTCGCCGGTGTTCCGAACGTTATTTTCCAGCAGCTATGCATGAAGTCGCACATTGCGTTTGTTGAACTGCTCGCTTGTCTTTGAAGACTTCGAACGTGTAGCCATCGTTGCCGCAGTGGCGTAGGAATCGCGTAAATGATTCGAGCGCACATATGGTGCATTCAGGTGACTACTATATTGCATTGGTTGGTTGGTCTTGGAGGTGTGAAGTTTAAAAGTCAAAGGAAAGAAAAAAAGTTTACTGAATTAAAAGGGGAGTCATTCGCAAGCCAAAAGATTCAATGAAAAACTGGCACATTCAACCGTTTAAGCTGATATCCGAGTGAAGTGCGTACATTGTTATTTGCAGTGCAGGGCATTATACTTCTCAGCTCACCATCATCACAAAGGCCAGATCGAAACTCCATGTCTAAGAGTTCAAAACTTTGAAAAAAAAGTTGTAATAAGAAGATGCTAAACCTTTTCTCGAGACGAACACACATCTAAGCTTCACGCATGTCGAATTTCTTTTCGCTTTTGAAAAACCTGCTGCCTCTCGCCAGGCTGAAGCCCTAACTGATTACCAGATGTGCACATAAGATGCCGAGCGATTTCTCAATGTCGAGACTGCATTGCCTTCATGGACCTTCTAGTAACGACGTCATAGCTTCGTATATCAGGGTAAGCAAGCGATACAAAGTAAGTATGGAAACTGGGAACTCAACAAGCGATACGAGTCAGGCTACGGCTTCGGATTCTGCCCATGAGAATATGGGAGCTAGTGAAATATCAGTAGATGTCGCAAACGTGTCTCAGAACGATTCCATTTCAGGAAGTAATGAGCTTAGCGACAATGGCGTGAGAAAACCTGCGGATGAAGAGGAGGAGGAAGATGAAGATTATGACCCTGAAACAGCCCTTTTAGTCCCTGAACCCGCTACATTACACCCCACAGACGATCGAAATTTTTCCAAGAAGCAGGAAACCACCCTGAAAAGCTCATCATACACAGATAATGCCAAAGATTTGAAGGTTGATAGTTTTACTGGTCAACAAGATATTAGACATGATGATTCACAGACTACGCCGGCGAACGAAGAGAGGCATACTGAAATCGAGCAAGCAGATCCTGAGATGAAACTTCCGCAGCCGCCTTTGGTAGGCGCCGCAGAGTTGCGAGCACATCCCGGGGAGCTTCTGACTCAGGCATGCCCGTCTCCTCAATCAAAGCAAGTTCCTGAACCCGAGTCTGATGACGACTATGACCCCGAGAGGGGTATTGTACCTCTACCCCCAACAGATCAGAAGCAGGAACCAAAACCAGCGACAGAACGCTCCCAAGCCGTCGAACAAACCCCTCGACATGAGGTCAGCGGTCTCAAAGAAGCATACGAAGCAGTAATGCAAAGTGATGTGGTGAGACTGGAACACTTTGCTCGGCTAAGCAAGGAAGAGCAAATGGAAGTCATTCAACAACTTCTTCAGGAGAAGCAAATACCGTTGCCAGGCGTCGGAAACTTTTCAGCCAATAGTGATCATGCTGAAGTGAATGAGTCTGCGAACAAATCATCACCTGTCCTTTACTCTGACAGACCAGATATCTCACAGCCCATGACAGAAGAGGAGAACGAGGCTTATGAGAAGTTCTTGGATGCGGAGTCGCAATTTTTGGGCTCTGGTGAAGAGCTTCCAGAATCGTCAAGATTATTTGTTGGGAATCTTCCGACAACTACCGTGAGAAAACAAGATTTGTTCCGTCTTTTCCGTCGTTATGGCGAATTGGTTGAAATCTCCATCAAGACCGGTTACGGATTTGCCCAGTTCAGAACTGTCGAGGCTTGCCAAGCCTGCAAGCAGGGGGAAAGCGGAATGCCGATTTATGATAGATTCCTCAGACTTGATTCGTCCCACAAACGTAAAAATAACCCGGGTGATCTGGATCAGCACATCGGCCGAGGAAGAGAACGTCCTTCTGAAGCTGGCTTCGAGGTGTCGGACACGAAACGATTCAAACCAGACACTGAGGATGTGAAAGTGCTTGTAACCAGTCATGCTGAGCCCGAGTACATAACAGAGGTTGAAAACTCATTACAGAGCTATGGCCTTACATACTCACGCAAAGATATCGGTGAAGCTGATGTAAACGAAGTGATTCGTGATGCGGCATATCTGGGCGTACTAGGAGTGTGTGTGATCAAAGACTCCAAAATTGACCTTCAAGTTTTCGAGCAAACTGGAGATGGAGGCGTCAAATTTGACGAATATCTTGACGTTAATTCTTCTGGTGCATGTGAACTTATTGATACCGCTAAGCGCAACAAAACCCAAATGCGTACGACGGGCCCTGCTAGACGCGAGGACCGGGGAAATAAGTGGAAAAGGAACAAAACAGATAGTCAAGGTTACGATTTCCTGGATGGTCGAAGAAGAGGCTTTCCAGATAAACCTCCTGGTAATTCCAGTTATAACGAGCGGGGCAGATCCTCCGGGAGACCAAATCCAGATTGGCAAAGAAATGATAACCTGTATGAGAACTCTGCCAACAGACGACATGGCTTCAATCAAGGAACTTTACCCACTTATGGCAACCCTCTGTTCAACCAAACGCCTGGCTTCAGCAATGGCCCATTTGGGCCCAAACAGCCCTTCAATCCTCAACAGGGATATAACAATGAAGGATACGGGGCGGGACCCTACCAGAATGGGAGATACGACGGAAGTAGCCGCCCACCATATGGGCCTCAACCTCAGGTGGGCTTTCATGGAGGGTACAATGTGCTACAACCAGCCCAGAATCCCATGCCTGGATCTGCCGACCCAGCTTTGATGCAGACCTTGCAAAACCTTGATCCTAACACAATGCGTAGCGTTGTTGCTCTACTCCAGCAACAAGGTGGGGGCAATAACCCAGCGCCAGGAGTAGGGGCTCCACAGGGCTTCCCTTCCTATCAAGACTCAACACAATTTCCCCATCATCCACACGGCAGTCCTTCTGCACAAGTGAATTCTCTACTCAGTCAACTACAATCCCAACCAGCTCCTAAGGCATATTCTGCCCCGAATTTCTACCAAATCCCGCCACAGCAGCCCTACAATAATGCATCCCAGCATCAAGCTCAACCAAATAAGGACTTGATGGACATGCTTTCGAGGCTAGAAGGAAATTAACTTATCATTAGGCGTAGACTTCAGCCGCAACTGTATTTCGATATGTACTGCAACAGTAAACGCATGATCTGGTCTTTCTCAATTTCATGAAGTAATTCTTAAAAAGCGACGATAATCAGTCATGTAAAGAAAATATTTCTAGAGAATAATAGAAAAAAAAAAAACGCCAACGGTTAAGCTTCCATTCAACCAGGAAACCAGGTCACCACGAAGTTTTACAATGCAAATGTTGCTGCGAATTAAAGCCATTAATCGACTTCATCGACGGTGTTGAATTCGACCTCTTGAAGAGCAGGCGCACGAGTTGGTTCTCTCCCATGCTCAGCCTGAGCATTGACATCGTATTCCTCCTTGAGTTTTTCAAATTCTGCTTCATTCTCCAAAACGCCACTAATACCTATGACGTTGCAAATTTCGAAAACCTCGAGAAGCTTTTCGGCGTCCTCGATCTTCATCAGTGCAAGAACCTTGTTCACCTGGTCCAAAGATCCGGTACTGATTGCCTCTTGCATTTCGGGACTCACCTGAGTACTGAATATCTCGTACTCTTTCGTGCCCTTTTCAGGCGTATTCACCAGCAACTCAGTACTCTCGTCAAGTGACTTGAGTTGTATCAAAGCTTCTTCACTTTCACCTTCACCTTTTTCCGATCTTTCTTGCTCAAGGATTTCACATCTTTGCTTTATATGACGCACGGTGTTTTCGACATCCTGAACAAAAGCTTGGTTGGCAGGCAGAGACGTATCCTTAAGTTTCGAGAAAAATAACTTTATAGCTCTGATAGTTTGATCTTTGTTTGACTTTGGACCTGCCAATTGCGCAATGTACTGTAGCAATAACGACTGATAAATAACTTGTCTGGCACCATTTGTATCGCCTTCAAACTGAAAATCAAAAGCAGTCATGATTAAAGAATCTTTCTGGTGTTCGTTGCATATAGATGGGTGCTTAATCAAGAATTCTGCGCTCTTTTCCAATTCCTTGTACGGGATTTTGGCAAATTGTGCGGTTTCAGGGCGGACTTCCAATTGGTCGTAAAGATCTTGCTCAGATTTCATTTGAGATGAACTTTCGTGAGCAGATTGATGAACTGGTGCAGATTTGTGTGTTGTGGAAGAAGCTGATGTAGAAGCAGCTGATGTAGAAGCAGCTGATGTAGAAGCAGCTGATGGAGAATTGATGGTCTCTATCGTTGTAGAAGTCTTCAGATCCTTTTTATCAGGCTTTGATGCCGAACTGATGGATTCTTCCTCATCCTTATCTTTATTCAAGAAAGACCGGTCGAAGCCAGTGTGGTAATCATCGCTACTGATCAAGAGCGACTTTTGATAAATCAAGTCATCAAGCTTTATAGCGTTTTTCAGCAAGAGATCATCAATTTTAGCTCTGTGTTCCCTCAAATACTCTGCCAACTTGGTACCATCTTTAGCAGCATCCGCATGGTCCTCTTTCACTTGCTCAAGTAAATCCTCAATCATTTCATTATATGGCGGGGTACTCTCGATCTCTTCGGCATTAAATGTCAAGTCTTTTAATCCTCTTCTCATTGATTCGCCCTTCTCTTGTTTTAACTTTTCGTAGTCGAACTTTTCTGAGGCATCAAACTCTGTGTTGAGCTCAGACATGACTTTCTTGATGTTTATGAGATCGGCAGGGGATATTTTCAGCAAAAGAAAGTCAACACGCTCATTTAGTTTCGTGTACATGGTCAACTGGAGCAAGATGGATTTAATTTCCAAGTTTCGCTGGTGACGCTTTTCGTGGATATCTCTTTGCTTCCATTTGATAAAAGATTTCTTATCAACATTTGGATGGACTTCGATATCGGAGTCATCCGATAGTTCGATCTTATCCCACTTAGAGTAGTCAATTGGCATTACGTGTGATTCTAAGCTAAAGTTTCTAAACTGCTGGTGTTTCTTGTTTGATCAAGGATCCCGCGCCATAAATATAATCGAGCGGTCGATTCAATACAGGTCCCTGCTCGATCGTAGAAGCGCTCGGAATGCGATAGAATCTCTTTGAGCTTGCATCTTTTCAATAGCCACTAATTGTAAATTGAGAAGAAAACCGCTTCCGAAACTAAGATGAACCTATTGAAAAGAGAAAGGCTTTTATTTAAAATTAACCAATCAAATATAATTTTATTGCGAGCTGCAGCACGATATATTTGGTGACTTGTAAAACTACGATTTTGCAGCAAGTTGGGAGATTCTTGATTGGCCTTCTGTCAACACCTATTAACGAATCGGTATCTAGAACCCAAATTCTCTTCAAATAGTAATGTTGTTTGCTTTCTCTGTTCAATAAATTGGTCTGCGTTATCTTTTATTTTTATTTTTATGGCTGTTCCAGCTCTCTTTCAATTTTCTACAAATGAGTGAGCCACGCAGTAGCACGAAAGGACCTGCACTCACCACAGTGTACACTCATGCTAACGTTATTTATCAATCAGTTTCTATCTGCCTTACTTAGCTCATGTGATTTAATCAGGCCGTTCCGTTTGGACGCAAACCAGTGAAAAACGCGTATCCATAACCATTGGTCTCAAATGTGATTGTGGTGCCCTTCGGGAAGTAGAACACATCACCTGGATTCACAGAAACCTTATAGCCAGTTTCGTCTGTGAGTGTATATTCCCCTTCGACTTCCAAAATGATCTTCATTTCATCGTAGTCATACTTGTAAACCAAGGGCTCTCCTTTTTCTTGCTTGTAAAATCCACACGAGATTTGTTGATGTTTAGGTGCATCTGAAGTAAAAATGTCTCCCAAGAACGAGTTGTTTCCTGGGGACGTAATTTGCGGTGGCTTGATATCTTTGCCCTCTGCAGATGACTTGTATTGCATGGGCATTTTAGCAGTAATTGATGATTGTGGAAGCAAATAGGCTAGCAAAGATCTTCTACTTCAAAAGTAATAAAGGCTAAGAGAAAGAATTTGAGGAAAATTGAGGTGGTTCACAAGCCTTTTATATTAATTGAGAATGCAATGAATGCAATTTGTAACTCGCGTATCTTTACTAAATAAGTGGATGCGCGTGCTATTGCCCGATTCAGTAAAGGTTTCCATTGCACACAGTAAAGGGCTGGTGCGATTTCGCAGAATCCAAAGAACCTTTCCGATTTTCAATCAATTTATTTCTGTCATTTTATCTCTTTGTATAGCGTGTCATCTTTATGCAAGGACAAAGAAAAAGATAGCTCAATGAAGTCTCGTAATAAAAAACAGGACCTTACAGAACACCGCCAAATAAAAAGTCTAGCCCGACGCGGGGGTCGAACCCGCAACCTTGAGATTAAAAGTCTCACGCTCTAGCCATTGAGCTAGCCAGGCCTGTTTTTTCTTTCGGGGAGATAGTAATATATGTCAAGTAAGCCACTATTGTATTGTCAAAAAAATCACCCCGAGATGCTTGCACCAGTCGACACAAGTTATGAGAACCTACGCAGACTTAATTGGTTCTTGAAGGTCGTTAAGTCGACACAAGTTATGAGAACCTACGCAGACTTAATTGGTTCGTGAAAGTCGTTAAGAAGGTCTATTCAGTTCGGTGCAGGGACTCAGGGCATGGTAATGTTCTTGAGCCCCTTCTGAATAGACTATTGTCTCGGGCACTACGTCGGACACTTCCGATGGGCCGATGACAAGGGGTATTCAGAAATCAGATCAAGAGG
>JAJMHP010000004.1:133232-169133 GCA_030583235.1 Metschnikowia lunata | reverse complement strand
CAAAAAAATAATATAAAAAAAGTGTTACGACATGGACCCGGCTAGGGCTCTACCCCCGAGCCGGGCACGTGACGCGGTGACTTGAGAGTAAAGAGGTTCGTGACAGAACTAACAGAAGTAGATGGGGTAAGGAGGAGAATGGGATGCTTGGGAAAGTAGTCTGTTTTCATTACTCAGTGCTCGTCTGGATTGTATGTGGGTTTTTTATATAGAGATATAGTTTTTTTGTCGCACTAATTTGTCTTGGTACTTCCACGACCCGAGGACCCACGTAGAAAAGGGCGCCCGCAGGGCGACCCTGGTCGTAGAAGGCCAAGCTTAGTTTAGAGTCTTACTCGTACAATAGCTAGAATATACACCTCCACTCCTTATACTCGAACATGACTGGGCCGTTTCCTAACAAAAAGTCGACGCCCTGTAATAAGATGTCTCGTTAAAAAAACCAAAAAAAAAAAAAAGAAAGCTATGTATAGTCTGATGCACGATTCTTACTTTTTTTTTTCTAAAAAAGTAGAATAGAGACCTTCATGGACAAGATTTTCTGCTTTTGTGAACGACTGCACTATGATGTTTCGGTCAATTTCATAGTTGATAAGAAAGCTTTTTTTAACTTGGAAGCACTGGTAAAAGTTCGGGCGAAGATAATCTTTTCTATCGGTGAAGCTTCTCAAGGACATGGGGTACTTACTTGTCTCCTTTGGTGGTTTACAAGCATGGTTATACGGTGAACTTAAAAAAAAGCATTTGATAGCAGTAGACCCAAACGTATCGCTTCAGGCCCTACGTTCTTCAATAAAAGGCGCTACATACACGTATATAGCATACAAGGCTGGGGCCATGGTTCAGAGCCACCATCATGAACATAGTTCATCAAACTAATCATCATTGACTAGTTGCAAACAAATATCAAGAGAGCTATCAAAGTTCGCCTTGTTCATCAAAATGATATCCTTCATGATTTCTCTATCAAGAGAGGGGAAAATCTCAGAGAGCTGTGATAATGTCTCATCAACTTGGGTTTCTGTATATTCTGGCTCAGGTTGCCTTTCATTGACGGAGGATGCTGTCGAATTTTCTTCAGAATGAATCAAGAGATTGCCGATGGACTTAGTGAGTATGCCAGCACTAGCTGCTAACACGTTTGAGGGAAGCATTCCACGCTTTTGATTATTGGCCTCGGATATATCACCATCAGTAACTTGATAGATTGGTGAAATACTAGGAAATCCTCTCTGACGCAATTCAGCTTCCCATGCCTCCATATGGGCATCGAAATGGTCTTGTTCAATTGTTAAATCTTCCTTCTTGATACCCTGAATGAAGTTCATAGCACCCTGAATTGTTGAAAGATAGTAGCTGGTTTCTCCATGATTCAACCATTTCTCGCCTCTGAATCTTTCTATGTAATGTAAATTGCTGATGAGATAATTGGTCTTTGCCTTGAGAATGACAAGAATGAGCAATGGCATGAATGCATCAGCGTTTGTTTCTTGGGAGTTTACCCTGAGTAAACCGAAGAGTATTTTGCAGGAATTCAAGATACAAATTATCTTGTCCCGTGGGGCCCGGTAATCATTAATTCTGTTTAACTCGTTAGCTGCGTATTCCATATAGTCGATGTTATCGCCCGAGGCTTTCTTTTTCTTCTCCGACAACATAACAAGGTCCACATCAAGATGAACACCCAGCACCCAGCTGAATTTCTCTATCTGAAGCTTGAACGAGTTGTCATCGAGTAAATCCTTAGACATAGCAGAAGATGGGCGTAAAGTGTATTTCTTTGATGCTTCTGGTGCAAAGCAGAATTCATACAACCTGTTCATGATCAATTTTTCCACACCCTCTATTGAATTTTCAATATCATTCTCATCCATGGAGGCAAAGGGTTCGAATTCGCGAAATTTATCTTCAATGAAGACTTTGAAGTTCCTAGTGGCCTTCATCATTTGCGACGCTGACATTGTGCTGGACAGCTTTGCAAATGACATCAAAAATGACCGGATGTATCTGACAATTGGAATTGCACTTTTATTTCTCAAATGGGACAAGAATGTTTGGAAATCAAAAGGTCTGTGAGACTGCTGATGTTGCTCTTTAGCATTGACGACACTCTTGCTAGCATTGATGATTGAAGATTTCCTCGGAGTGCAGGTTCTTTGAGATGGGGCCTCATCATTTTGTAGCTTGTTATCTGTCCTTTCATTTTCGGAAATCTCGAGTTGTACTTCTTCAATAGAATCACCATTATCTACATTGAAAATATCATTGCTGCTCACTAGAGGCGAAACAGCACCATCCGACTCTTTCTCTGAGTTCAGATTTGCCAAAAAACTTGTAGAAGATATATCGGGCACTGTCTCATCTATATTTTTGATGGATTCCACTAAGACGTAAGGTTGAATAGTCATAGCAGTGTTGTCTAGGTTTCGGGTCAGATTGCTGCGCTCTGCAACATGACCTGCAGCAGTATTGATGGTTGCTTCCGCTATAAGATCTTGTTCTGGATTGGGATTTTTAATCAGTTGTTTTGCACTTTCAGGATTCTTATCTCCTGCAGTTGGCAGGGATACCACCACGTTCTGAGAGTCATTGTCCTCCAGACCTGAGGTAGCTACAGACTCCAACACTTCATGCTCCTCAGAGATCTTTGGTTTTTCAGTAGCTTCGAGATCTAGAGTACGCGATTCTATTTCTGAGGAACTTGCTGAAGGTGCCTGTGATTGTTGTTTCTCAGGTTTGAATTGGTCAAACTTCTCCTCTAACGAATCAACATCCTGAGGCGTCTTGGGTATTTCAACTTTAAATTTTCCAAGTAAGTGTATCAAATCTGCACGTTCGTCAGAATTTCGAGAATTGAGGGCATTTGAAGGTGAAGAAGTCTGGTCGCTCGTTGCACTTGGTCTAGAGGCACTTCCTGACTTGGATGTTTCTTCCAGTACACTCTTATGCAAGTCTGCATCCACTAGGGAAGTGCCTCGCAGCAGTACACCTGATGTCGTTTTTAAGGTGCTAATTTTAGAGGCTGCAGACAACGGTAGGGATGTAGTGTTTGCATGTGTTGTTGATGTAGTTGGCGTGGACTTCGAGATGTTGAAGTTGAACAGACCAAAATTAGACATTGTCTATAGCGATACCCAATGTCGAGAGATTTGACGATAGATTCAGTAAATTTCCGATTACTTCAACTGAAGTGAAAGAATGGATGTGCGGTCGTGACTTCGGGTATGATACACTTCGTTGTGTCAAGGTTCCCCAGTGGGTGTTGAAAAAAAGTTTCACGAATCGATTGAAAATTCAAGACTCCACCGAACCAATACGATATAAGTAGAAGAATCTTGCAGCCCGACAACTTTCCCTGCTTTTTATTATGTCTATTAAATGCAGTTATCGTCTCCTCTACTTCAATGAGAGCTTTAACTTGAGTTTACGTTTGGGCTCTTCTGCAGGAGCATGGTTTTCTGCAAGCGCAGCAGTCTCCATGTTCCGTGACGCCTCCTCACTTTTCTCGCTCCCTTCACTTCCATTTGTCTCTGTTTGCTCTGTAGCCACCTCATGTGATCCAATCCTGTCATTCAAGACATTTACAGAAGAAGATGCAGGCGATCTTCCGTGGATGTAGATATTCGTCTTTTTTCGCCTAGACAACTTCCCCGGAGATGGTTCTCGTGAAAAGGGGCTTGCTGCACGTGAATGCTCCGAGGCTGGCTCATCCAGGGTAGCCTTCTTCGTTAGATATGGCTTTTCTAACGCAGTGGGCTTATGGTTTGTATTCTCAAAATTGGCCCGCCCGTTACCTTCTCGATTTGTGATCGTCTCGAAAGGTTTATGCTCAGTGGCCTCACCAACTTCGGAAGAAATTACCGGGGATATTATTTCGGCTTCACCACTTCCATCTGCAGAGTACATTTTTTCTTTCACTTTGTCATTATCCTCGGTAATCTGAAACTCTTCTGTCCGTGTGAAAGGCTCTCTAGACACCTTGATTGTTTTTTCCTTGGTATGAATTTTCACATATCTGCGCGGCGCCTGTGTAAGTCTCATTGCTAAGAGCCTCTCACGATTTTTTTGTGTTTGAAAACAGAAGCGAATCGTTGAGCCCTCCCAATAAACGGAATTTTTAACATGAAGACGATCTTTGAGAGTAATGAGCTTTTCCTTGCGAAGCTTGAACTTGACTTTCATCGAACCAAGTGGATCAATGGTGACCAACAGAGAGCCGCTAACGGGAAGATGCGGCTTGAGCGGCTGAATTGCCTTGGGAGTTGCAGAATTTGAGATTTTGAGCTTCAACTTTCCGGTAGCTAACAGTGGATCATTTTGCTCCACCGTCGTTGTTTCGATCGGCTTAGCACGGTCTTCCTTCCTTTCGGTTGCCATGATGGGCTTTGCTTTATTATCCGAAGAATTAGCCTTTGTGCTCAACTGGATTTTGAATCTTGCTTCCCGTTTAATCGTCACCACCCCATCAGCAATCACCTTGGCAACGATCTTTTTCTTGAGCTCTTCAAAGGGAACACAGGGAACAGATATGGTGATAGGGTACGACGCGGTGGCCTCATAGATTATGTCGAATAACACAAAAATTGTCTTCCGATCACCCAAACTCAAGAGAGACGAATGAAGCAATTCCCACAATGTATTTTGAAGCCCAACACCCATGGCCAAGTCACGTCGTAAAACTTGGATGGCACCTTTCACAGTAGCACGGGCGAAAGCATCCCTTCTTATATTCATTTCCAAAGTTTGATTTTCCTCCACTACTATCATGTTGTTTGTTGAAGCGATTTTTCCGTCTGATTTAAGCTCATCGTTGGTTTGTTCAAACTCAATATCATCCAATGTTGACGGCAAACTGTGGACGGCTGCTTCACTTATTGATTTCACAAGGGTGTTTATCATGCCTGAACGAAAGTGCGGAGATGTATTGTCAAGTAAGCATACCTGAAGAAAGTATCTCAAAACTTCTGCGTTTCTCAAGCCTCCGAGTAAAAGTAACCCTTCAAATGCCAATAATCTTTGCCTGCAAGGAAACTTGGGATGTGTGAAGTGGAGCAAATCCTCGAATGTCAACGTGCAGAGATTGCTCCTAGCCAAAATAATCTTTTGTTCTAGGCATGTATTGGAAACTATTGATTGGTATGATGGAACCCAAAAATCCAATTTCTGTATCCTTTCGATTTCCTCTCTGACTTTTCTGAGGAATTTTTGATCCTTTGATTCCGTCTCAAATTCGGACACTGCATTAGTATGATTTTCGACCACCGAGCCGTCTTCATTAACGGGTATCACCGTTTTTGCAAGAGCCCTCACAAGACTAGAGACATAGTAACAGTCCTGAAATTCGTTGTTCAGATTATCATTATACTTTAAGAGATTAAAAAGCAAAGCTTTCACTTTTGGAGGTGATGATCCATTTTCATCCTTGACGTCCGCGAGTATTTCTGGGATTGCCTTTTGTAAAAAGAACTCACCAAAGTCTTGAAAATTGTTTGCTTTGGGAATGAAGCTGTTCTCAAAGCAATATAGATGTTTGAAAGCTTGAATCAAATAGTTGATACCAAGGAACTGATTTGAGGATTTCGAAACATTGGCCAACGCCATAGCGGCTGCAATCCTCACACCGTAGAAGTATCTTCGATCAATTAGGGTTCTTGTCAACATCGTGCAATGAACAATTGCAGGTTTTTCCTGCAAGCCAAAAAAGTTGCAAGCATTAATCTGAGCATCTATGTCTCTGTCCTGCTGTAGTTGAGAACCATACATATAATCGGGTTGCTTGAGGTTAAAAGTAGCAATCCACTCGTAATCTGTATCAACTCTCAACCATTCGAATGGATCAAGAAATTCCTCATCTCTTTTCGGCCACTCTTCGAAGTTCCATTTTCTTAGATCGTTTTCCTCTTGGAGAACGTCGCCGAGCTTCGAAAAGACCAGAGTACCCTCTCCAGCATCATCTTTGGCCTTCTTTAGTCTCTTGTATTTTGTGTTGTACTGAACATCAAACTTCACAACTTTGTCTTTGATATCAACGATATGCTCGTATGGCGTACCATCGGCTTCGTGCACTCTCAAAGTCATTGGTCCTAAAAATGTCTGTTGCACCGGAAATGTCTGCTCCTGATTGAGCAAAGATACCGCATCTCTCAAAAATGTTTCAGGCTGCAGGTGAGGAGTTTTGGCTTGTTGTAATTGACTTTGTCGTATTACAACTTCAATGAGAGATCTCTTCTTATTGAATTTCTGTGTAATGTTGAAAATTGGTGTGCCAACCCCGAAAATCCATTGCTTGAAGAAAGATTCCAACCTATTCCGATTCACTTTTTCGCAGACATACTGAAAGTGCAGAGTTGACAATGCGCCATTTTGCAAATCGCCTGACATGGCCTGGAGGAAAAGTTTTGGCAACACACGAGTAAATCCAAATGATTTATCTGTTTTAGTCATGCGGCGATCAAGAATGAAAAGAATGACGGGAGCCTTTAGTCTTATGAAGTCGAAGCTGGTCTCGGAAATGGGAGCTTGGAATGCCTGAAGACCGAGTGGACGTTGCCCGATATCCAGCTCGACAATAGCGTTCATTTTTTTCCTGATTTGATATCGAAACTCATTCAAACCCACAAGCGTTTTAGTGAACTGAAAAGTCATGAACTTGGCTATACCTATGGTGCACCATAGATCGTTGAATGTCAAAGGAACTATACTTATACCAGACCATTGCCCTGCGATGCATTCCAAGATGTCTTCAGTTACCATGAACATGGGCTCAATGATTGTTGCAGGGTAAAGTAGATCTGTACTTAGCAAAGATAAGCCGGCAAAGTTATTTTTCTTATGCCGCGGGTCTTGCACGAAAGCAATACCATATGAGCTAAAAGGATATGAACCATACTCCTTCAGAAAAAAGTCAAGGGCCTTTTGTGCAAAAATACATGTATTTTTCACCATTTCTTCTTGACCTGGGAGGTAGAATAGCGATACTGAAGAGCTTGTTTCATCTTTTTCCATTTCTTCAAACTCGTCTTCTAGCTCAGGGAGTTGGGCTGATCCATCATTGAAGTCAGACAATTCAATACTTTGATAAGCACCAACAGACCATCCAATATGATGAGCACAAACAGGGTTGAACACTGACCATGATACTAGCTTTTTTGTAATGTCAGTGGGGTGAGGAGCTTCTTTTGTGTTATTGAAGTCACCTGAGCAGACAAGCAAATCAAGGTTCTCTTGGTCATCATCGTCCTCTTCTATTTGAATTTCGATATCGGAGTCACTTGTATCATCTGTATCTTTCGTTACCTTTTGTACGCCTGGCTTCGGAGATGACATGTATCTTGTAGGCTTTGCGTCCATGGCGGTAACACTGGATTTGCCTGTGACCTCGTCTGTAAAGTTGTCATGTATGTCTTTGACCGAGCGCGGAATGCTAAGCTCAATGGACCAACTGCTTCTTTCAAGAAGATTGTCTATGCATGGAACCCACGATGAAGCCGAAACGTTATACTCAGAATTGCTGGTGTATACATGCCACATGCGCTTGTCTGTGGCGTGATTACATGCAAAATTAAGCCCGTCTTGAGGATTGATGAGTTCATATTCTATTCCAATCTGGATTGGATTCAAAACTTCATTGCTGCCACCTCTAAGCCGAAGCATTGGTGTTAGACTAGTGGTTGGAATGGCAGAATTTGGTGTATACAGAAGCGTGTTCGCATCTGTGGGCTCCATCTTTAAGTTTTCCGGGAGCAAAATCGTAAGCTCCTCCGTATTTAGGTTTTCGTACTTTTCAGCACTAGTGACTTGATCGTCATCCAAATGGCCAAAAATGTAGCTGAGCTTCTGGCGCAATAGATGGTGTTGATGTATAGAGAACTCTGATGAATACTCATCCCAAATGTTGGGGATCCGCAACCTGGTACATTCTTCAAATGTTTCAGGGTTGTTAATGTATAATAGATCTTTGTACACGTAATCGGTGAGCTCGGACCCATTGACTGTGACCTTCTTAATAGTCATGGCTCTTGCATCGAGACGTATAGTTCGGAGGGAGGTCGATGTCGGCACGACCGAGAGCTCAGTGTACCCAAAGGCTCGCTTGTTAGATAAATCAAGGTCAAGATTGACTTGCTGATGGGCAACATGGAACTTTTGAGACAAAAGATTTCCGTATTTCAGCCTTCCTGACTTAGGTTTGGGAGTCTCTCCTGGACCGGTGGAGGGGCCGTTCACTTTAGGAGTAGGCATTGTCAGCTGTGTTTGAAAACACAGCATTTTGGTTAGAAGGCCTGAATAAACAAATTCTGGAATTCCTTCGTTGCTTTTACCGATCGCCTGTGGCGCTTCGTTTGAATAATTGTATTGAAATTGTGTTTGGTAGTATTGCTGAGTTCCTGGCGAGAAGCCGGCGCGCGACTGTTGTTTGGCGTTGGTGAGTAAAGATGGTGCGCATTTCATTGACGCTGCTTCAGGGCCCATGAAGAAGAATTATTTAACTAATTTCTCACAAGATTCTACAGCCTTTGAAATTTCTATCCATTTTAAAAGTAACAGCCCTTCTCATCCGTTGATAATAGCTAGCAGCTCTCTTCCATTTCTGTCCGTCTGTAATGGACTGTATTCCATCATTGTCTGTACATTTTTCGTGGAATTACTCGGGTGCACTTGATTCAAGCTTTCATATTTAATATTTTATTAGGCGCAAACAATAATCCGAGCTGATTGCATAATAAATTGATTTACACCAAGTACAACTCTTGTTCAAGACCGAATATTGTCGGCCTGAAATGATGCCACTCACTCGCCTCGAAAGAAGACCCCTGTAAGTCATTGAAATCAAATCCAAGATTTAATTCTGTTGCAGTAAGAGTTACGGTGAACACGCGCTAAAACATTAAAGAAGATAGGACTTCAAAGAACTCATAGGTGGCTTGCACCTAGCATCAATTCACTACTTATAATATGATGCAAACAACTTAGATAGTGGTGTCTTCATAGCATACTTTTGAGCTTGCAAGTCACTGAGATACCTTTTTTATGAAGTCCCATGGTAGGAATAGCTAAAATTTGACCGGCTTTATTCATTATGACAGGCACAACCCCGATGTTTTTGCGTATGCGGTCATGTTCTTCAGGAAACGCCTCACATACGTCTGAATTCATGGATTTCGTACAATAACGCACCGTTGCAATTTCAGTCAAGCCCTTTAATCTGATCCACCAAATTCTATCAAAGAGAAACCACGAAAGATCCCCTGGCTCAATTTTTATGCTATAGTCTAAGATCTTGTATCTCTGCGGTGGTTGCCTAAAGATATCGAACTCAGCATTGTACTCGTTATGCCTAACAGTAATACTGACATTGAGGTACGTCATGTGTAAACCCTTGCTTGGATCCTTAAGCCAGGCCCATAGTCGGGGCATAGCTTGCCTCTCAAGCTTAGCATATGACCAGTGGTAATGCTTTGAAGAAGAAAGTGGATAAATGATCTCGAAGAGCCATCGTGCTAAGGACGCCTTATGAAGTTCTTCAAAATATGCAAGTGGGATAGAAAATCCAAGTTCTACTTTTGCTTCGTCAAAACGAAAACCATGCAGGTTGATTATCAGCTTCAAGTGGTGTTTTTGGGATTCGTAAACATCCACCACATTCTCTACGGCAGCAATGGTTTCGTTGATCGATTCTCGTGTCAAGCAGCTAAGTTCAGGTCTTTCCTCAAGCGACAGAGGTACATATTCGTTTACCATGTATCTCAAAAGGTTTCGTTGTGTCAAGAAAATGTTCCGATTGGAATTATCTTCAAACCAAGGCAGACGCAGAAGACGACAAGTCTGAATAATGGAAGCTTTTTCAAACGGAAGTAGCGGCCGATACACTTGTATGTTTTTGGTCACACCCGGAGGTCGAGCCTTTGGGAATGACGCCTTTTCACGTAAGCTGCACAAGCCAAAGAAGGTGGAGTTCATAAGTAGTCTCTGAAGGAAAGTTTCAATTTGATCGTCTTTATTATGCGCAACCAAGAGTGAGGTAATGTTCTGTTCCAAACATATTATCTCGAATGCATCGTAGCGCAAACCACGTGCTACCTCTTCGAAGTTCGTTATTGAGTGCACGTCCCTTTCATACCGTAGCTTTTTTACCTGATGATCGATATCCCATTTCTTAACGAGGTCACCAACGTTATTCGCCTCCCTCGTTGAGCCATCTCTATACCCGTGGTCGATTGTGACTGCCAAGATATGCATCTGGGGGTGAAAGAGTTTCTTGTATTTGGCTAGAAGGTAAGCGAGACACATCGAGTCCACACCGCCCGAGAGACCGAGCATTATGCGATCAGGAACATTGTTCTGAAAGCAACTAAGTAATTGTCTCCGGAATGCAGAAAGAGAGATTGCATGGCTCATAGACCATCAAGTTGGTGTACAAGCGAAGTGGACTACAGAAGACGATCCGGAGATGCGCACCAACTATCCACTGTAGGGCTCTTCAAATGGTGCCACCACTTGGGGACTCTCTCATGACAACAACGTGGGGTATTTTAGCAAAGAAAACAAATGCAAAAAAAAAAAAAAAAAAAAAAAAAAAGAGGAGAGCATAAAACCATGAAAAATTAAAGGGAGAAGGTATAAGAAAAAGGCGGCTTTCGCGGCGATAGATGCATGCAGCCGAAAACGGTCATTCAGACAATATCTTCCTTCTCCTGGCATGAACTCTTCTGACCATTATGCGATAGAGTGCCAAATACAAACACCATTTCAGTTAGAAGACTCCCTTAAAGAATAAGTGGCGTCCTGTTCAGCGTCCTAAATGGCGTGAAGCCAAATGTCGCGTCGCAGGTCAGATGAAACACCCGTGCATTCCCACAGATGTGACTAATCGTGCCAGACAGCGAATCGGAAAAAAGAGAGCAAATTTGTGATTTGAAAAATCTCTAATTTCCAGTTTTGATCAGATTTCAACCATGGCAGAGGAAACTAACACTTTCTTCAACTTTCCTAAAGAGGAAGAGAAAGTTATTGCGCAATGGGACGAGCTCAAAGCGTTTGACAAGTCGCTCGAGTTGACTAAAGACTATCCCCGCTTTGCTTTCTTTGATGGTCCTCCGTTCGCTACGGGTACTCCCCACTACGGTCACTTGTTGGCATCTACAGTCAAGGACATCATTCCACGTTATGCTACCATGAACGGGTATCACGTTGAAAGAAGATTTGGCTGGGATACTCATGGGTTGCCTGTTGAACATGAAATTGACAAGAAATTGGGTATCACCGGTAAGGAGGACGTAATGAAGTTAGGTATCGACAAGTACAATGACGAGTGTCGTTCTATCGTGATGAGGTATGCTGATGAATGGAGAAGAACTATCCGGAGGTTAGGTCGTTGGATTGATATGGACAACGACTACAAGACTTTATACCCGGAGTTTATGGAATCCGTCTGGTGGGCATTCAAGCAATTATTCGAAAAGGACTCTGTGTACAGAGGATTAAGAGTGATGCCTTACTCTACTGGATGTACTACTCCCTTGTCCAACTTCGAAGCCCAGCAGAACTATAAGGATGTGAACGATCCTGCTGTCACTATAGGGTTTCCCTTAATGGATGATGAGAACACCTGGTTAGTTGCATGGACCACTACTCCATGGACATTGCCTTCCAACATTGCTCTTGCCGTTCACCCTGAACTCGAGTATGTCAAGATCTTTGATGAGGAAAAACAGAGACACTATATCTTGATGGAAGGCTTGCTCAAAACTTTGTACAAGAAGCCTGCCACCGCCAAGTACAAGGTTGTGGACAGGTTCAAGGGAAAGACTCTAGAGGGCATGAAATATAAGCCTTTGTTCGATTACTTTTACGAACAATTCAAGGACCATGCGTTCCGCGTTATTCTCGCTGACTATGTGACAGACGACTCTGGTACTGGTATAGTTCATCAGTCACCTGCTTTTGGTGAAGCTGATTTCACTGCTGCTACAGAAGCAGGCATTATCAACGAGAAGAGAACCCCTCCAAATCCCGTCGACGATAATGGAAAGTTCACTGACGATGTTCCCGATTTCAAGGGAATTTACGTCAAGGATGCTGACAAATTGATCATCAAGAAATTAACCGAAAATGGTAGAATGTTGCTTGCCACTCAAATCAACCACTCCTATCCGTTCTGTTGGAGATCCGACACCCCTTTGTTGTACAGAACTGTGCCTGCGTGGTTTGTGCGTATTGGTGAGATCATTCCAGAGATGTTGGAAAATGTTGAGAAGACTAATTGGGTACCCAACAACATCAAAGAGAAGAGGTTTTCCAATTGGATTGCTAATGCTAGAGATTGGAACATATCTCGAAACAGATATTGGGGAACGCCTATTCCTTTGTGGGTTAGTGATGATTTCAAGGAGATTGTTTGTGTCGGTTCTATTGAGGAATTGAAGAAGTTATCTGGACGCAATGATATCACTGATATTCACAGAGACAGCATTGACGATATTACTATTCCATCCCAACAGGGCAAGGGTAACTTGAAGAGAATCGAGGAAGTTTTTGACTGTTGGTTCGAGTCTGGTGCCATGCCCTTTGCTTCTCAGCACTACCCATTCGAGAGAGAGGAGGTATTTCACAAGGCCTTCCCGGCTAATTTCATCTCTGAAGGTTTGGACCAGACTAGAGGCTGGTTTTACACACTTACAGTGTTGGGAACCCATTTGTTCAAGACTGCGCCTTTTAAGAACGTTATCGTCTCGGGAATTGTTTTGGCAGCTGATGGCAAAAAGATGTCCAAGCGTTTGAAGAACTATCCTGACCCGGGAATCATTTTAGAGAAGTATGGTGCTGATGCCTTGAGATTGTACATGATCAATTCGCCAGTCTTAAGAGCCGAGACATTGAAGTTCAAGGAGGAAGGTGTTAGAGAAGTCGTTTCATCTGTTTTGTTACCATGGTACAACTCCTTCAAGTTTTTCAAAGATGCCGCTGATGTATTCAAGAAGGAAAATGGGACCGACTTTGTTTACGACTCGAATTTGGTATCCGAAAATGTCATGGACAAGTGGTTAATGGCATCTGTTCAGTCTTTGGTCAAGTTTGTCCATGAAGAAATGCAAAGCTACAGACTTTATACTGTTGTACCAAGACTATTGGCCTTGATTGACAATTTGACAAATTGGTACATTAGATTCAATCGTCGTCGTATAAAGGGTGATAACGAGAGCGACATTGAAGACACAAAGATGGGTCTTAACACTTTGGCCGATGGCTTGTTTATTTTGTGCAGACTTATGGCTCCATTCACGCCCTTCTTGGCAGACGGGATCTATCAACAATTGAAAACCTTCTTCAAGACGGATGTTTTGATCAAGGATAGTGTCAACCCCGAAGCCAAGGCCTTTGAATCGGTTCACTTTTTGGCGTATCCAGTCGTGAGAGAGGAATTGTTTGACTCTTCCATAGAGTTGGCTGTTTCCAGAATGCAAAAGGTGATTGAATTGGGGCGTAACATCAGAGAGAAGAAGACTATATCTTTGAAAACACCATTGAAGGAGTTAGTCATCTTGAACTCCGATGCCAGCTACGTGAAGGACATCGAGACATTAAAATCCTACATTATCTCTGAGTTGAATGTCAGGAATATTATCATCTCTTCGGACGAGGAGAAATATGGTGTTCAATACAAGGCTGTCGCTGACTGGCCCGTTCTCGGAAAAAAGCTAAAGAAAGATGCTAAGAAGGTCAAAGCTGCCTTACCAAATGTTACTTCGGAAGAGGTGAAAAAGTTTGCCAAAACAGGTAAAATTACTGTTGAAGGTATTGATTTAATCAGCGAAGACTTGCAGGTGCAGCGTGGATTACCTGAGAGTGAAGCTTCATCGGGCCACGAAGCTAGGTCCGAGAAGGAAGTGTTGATCATTTTGGACGTCAACTCGTACCCCGAATTGCAGAGCGAAGGCTTGGCCAGAGAGTTGATCAATCGTATTCAGAGATTACGTAAGAAGGCCGGATTGAATGCAACTGATGAGGTCGCTGTCCAGTACAGCTTATCCAAGGATACGATTGACTTCGAAAATGTCATCAAGGGTAACGAAGAACTTGTACTCAAGTCTACGAAGAGACCGTTGAGTGTTTACACTGAAGGCACCGACTCAGTCATCATTGACGAGGAACAGACTATCAATGATACTGTGTTCAACTTGAGGTTGTTGAGGATTTAGATGTGAAACAAGCGCTCATAGTAAATGATAGAGCTATTGCAGCATTTCGGCTATCCATCTTGGTAAAACACACATGGGACATATAGTCGAGTTCATAAGAAGATTACTCATTATATTGCAAGATTTGCCACTAAAAGTAAAAGTTTAGAATCTGAACACACTGAGACCAGCTCCACCAATGATTGCAAATTTTTCGTCATCGAAATTACCACAGACACAGCAACCCGTATCCGCCACAGTGGTGTAGATGGCAGCAGAACATATTAGCCCATCTCTAAAATTCCACTTTCGAACAACCTGGTCCACCGATGTGACAATCACCAGATCATCACCCGCATGTGCAACCCCAGTAATTGTAGCAGAAGCCGCTTTTTCCACAAATGTATCGATTTCCAACGAGACTTTACCCAGTTTGCACTTCAAATCAGCAGATAGCAAGGAATTATCGTCCCCGCCTGTAATAATTTTCCATGAAAATTCTTCTTGGGGTATGATCGTAAATGCTTTCACTCCACTTTGGTGAAATTGCTGCTTGATAATTGGTGTTCCAAAGTCTAAAATCGAGGCATTCACTCGAGAAATGCAGCGCGACACATCCCATATAGTTATTGCTCCATCGGTGGTTCCTGCGATCAACAAAACCTTTTCATTCACGGCAATTAAATTCACATGCAAGATGCAAAAAGTGCTGTAAGTGTCTTTTGCAAGGACAGAAAAGGATTTGTTGATCTTATCATAGTAGAAAAGTTTAATTTGAGAGTTCGAGAATCCAGCTGCAATGAAAAATCCGCCATCAGTTTTAATTGTTCCAATGGCCATAACACGCAAATCAGGGTTCTCTTCCGTGGGCTGTACTCTAGCATGTTCAAGCAAAATCATATTGTCCTTGATCTCTCGATTGAGTTTCCAAATGATGAGCTCTTCGTTTGCAGCCGAGCTGGCAAGATACTCATCATCCATGAAACGCACTGCCTGTAACCCCGACACGTGATTGTTCATGGTCCATTTGTATGAAATCTCAAAATTTGGGGTTATATGTCCAAATTTAATCGTAGTGTCTTCGGATGCCAGAGCAAATAATATAGATCCATCAGCCTCCACATGCTTGCAAAGAGAAATATCACGTATTTCTCGACCGTGAGTCCCAGATGAAAGCAAAATAGATCGGTCATGTGTTACCTTGGAAGCCAAAGTCGAATTCCTAAGGAAATTGAACCGGTAAACGTGTTTCGCTACTTCACATGAGAACTCCCATTGCCTATGAGCTCCTCCACAAGCTTCGTGGTCTATCTCCAACTGATGCGTCTCGTTCCAAATGAAGAATGACCCAGACCTGAAACCGTACAATATAAGCTCTCCGTTTTCGTACAACCCACCTTCGAGTAAGCCTTTTGTGAACTTATTTTGGTGCAAGATCTCATGACAGAATGAGCTTGAGTTTTTGCTTATCCTGACCATCACGTACACTCCATCTCGCACAGTTATCAAAGCTATCAATCCATTAGGTATGGATGATACTTTTGACACAGAGGTAACCGTGTCTCCGGGGCAAAGCTTTCTGATTAAGTAGGGTGAGACGGTTGAATCTTGATTCAAATAGTAGACAGCCAAGTTCCCATGCCTGGAACCTACCAATAAGTATCGATGAGTCACATCAAAGTAAATCGATGTCAGACTGAAAGCTTTTGGGTCCGGGTTTTGTAACTCGTAGCTTCCTTTAAAGGACACAACGCCGTTTGAATGAACGAGTTCTAGGGCCAATAGCGAATAATTTTTTGTTGGACTGACAAGAAGCAAGAGAAAGTGATCTGAATCTGACCAGGATAGAACGTTGATCACTTTAATCGCATGAATAGATGGGACTGAGATTGAGGTAGTCTGTATAGGATGAGCTGAATCTTTCAGAAAAGTGAGTAATAGAATATTGCCCAATCTAGAACAAACCGCAACACAGTTGGCACTAGCAAAACTCCGCAAGATACCAAATTCTCGAAATTCGGTAGAGTGTTTCTGAGAAACTTCAATGAAAGTCCAACCGTAAAGTTTGTTGTAGCAGAAGAGCTTTCCGAGATTCGTCATCAGAACAAAACTATTGATCTCAGGTAGTTCGACAAATTGCTTGATCATTTCTTTCTTTTCCCAGTAGATACCAGATTGAGACTGTACTGTGTCACTTTTCCATAGTTTGCGATTACGCAGATCTTCTGAAATGTCTAGCAATCTAGATTTTCCGTCAGCTCCACCAGTTGCTAGGCATTTCCAATTGATAGAGTCGGCGTCGCCGCTCCAGATGTGTTTTCCTTCGTGACAGTTATCAAAACATTCTATTTGCTCGAGCTTTGTGTCGTCTTTCTCATGTCTCCATAGCCGGGCCGAACAATCTTCACCTGTACTGAATATCGTTACCAGCTCCTCGTGAATATCGTAAAACAGTAGAGACCAAATTCGAGAACCATGGCCCCAGCCGGTCGCTAATAATGTACCAGTCGAAAGAGCGTAGAGCTTGATAGATCGATCGTCCGAGCATGAGATGACATACATTGCATTCTGATCGATTTCAACTGCGAATATCGAGCCCTCGTGATCAGTGAAATTGTGCAAAATTTCTCCTGTGCTTAAGTTCCAGATAAGAACACCGTTCATAACAGTTCCCGCGGCTACATATACAATTCCGTTGGAACATCTTTTGATAGAGCCACTGTAAAGGATGGATTTCTCGTTGCAATGAATCTTCTGTTGCACCTTAAGGCACTGACCTTGAGAGGTTACGCCTACCTTGATGACTTCGTTGTGCGAAGTAAGAATAAGAAGCTCAGACCGAATCGAGTATTCAATAGCCACTATCCATTCATTGATAGCTTTCTCCGAAAAAAGTCGCGTCTCAAGTTCTAAGAGGGCAAATGAACGGCCCCCAGCAACGGCCACCATTGACTTGTCGCTGGAGACAGAGATACAATGAATCTTATTTTTCCGAAACACTCGTTGGCACCATAATTCTTCAAAATGTCTGGATTGACTAACCCAGATGAGCCGCAAGAATGGACCGTAACCTACGAGTATGTGTGCGTCGTCAAGGTACTTCAACGCCGTCACTGGGCCATAATGTGAATATTCTCTTAGCAGTAGATCCAGAGTTGATGGCAAAGAATTGATCATTTTAAAGTTAATAAAACGAGAAAGCCTGATTATCTGTATAAGACACCTTTTGCTCGAAGGTCTAAGTTCAATCTATATTGTGCAATTCTGATCAGAGTATGCGCATCTAGGATCAATTTTCACCATCTCATCTTGCATCGAGCGATTCTGCAGCACAGAGTTTGGGGCATGTCGAGTTTACGCGCACAGTAGTGGTTTGCATTCAAATTCACAGGCACGTGCATACCCTCAAAATGGCGATCATCAAAGTCTTCAATCTGGACTTTCCGACTCGGATAGCAGTCCTGGAAGCTGTCACGCTTCCAGATTTGAAAAAGTTAACGGCAGATAAATGCATCTTTTTTCTTGTTTGGTCGAACTCTACCTGATAATTACATGGACTTGAACACAAAACAAGGTAAAAGATGGGACATTCAGCTAGCCAGTTCAGAAAGGATTCCGACCAATCCAAATACTTTTGATTGCGTTGAGAAAAATACTCGAGCGTGACAACAACAAAAAATATTGCTATTGTTCTCACCTCCAAGATGAGCCAGCCGTCTGTTGAGACAGCGATCAAACCTGCTCCATTGTCTGTCGTCAGAAAATTAATTTCGGGCAAATCGCCTCTGACGCGTTTTAGAAAAAAAAAACAAGCCCTAATGATAAACTAAGACGGCCGAAGCGGCGACAACGTATATTTCCAACTTTAGACAAAGCTACACCGAATGTCCTAATACAACTTACATTTCCCTCAGAGCACATAAGTAAGCGCGGAGACAAAGATCGGCTGCCCTCCTTGAAGGCCACGATTTTAAGGATCGCGCGTCACCGGTCGAAAATACTGGCAGCTTCTTGCGCCCCGTTTAAACAATAGTAACTGTAGCCGGACGGATGTTTATGCCGGAATTTGCAGCTGATCTTTTGTTACTCCGAATAACAAAGAAATTTTTGCATTAAGCTGGCTCCTGGGGGAATGTATACTTTCGTTCCTTTGTTGGATCATGTGGTATAAAGCTTTGGGTTGATCCCCAAAAACACGCCGACTAAATTATCGCTAATAAGCTTCAAAGTTCTAGACAAGAGATAAGTGATATACATTACCAATGCAGTACATTGCCACACTTTGCTGCCTCTGGTTGTTTTTTGGCGAGCAAGTAGTTGCTCGATCTATTTCAAAAGGAACCGAAACACCTGCATTGAATGAGGTAGATTTAGTTTATGCGCCAGGTTTGACACCCATGATCAAGCAGTTGGAGGGTGATACGCCCTCGTCAGACAACACAGGGTTTCGTGTTGTCGTTGTTTACAAGAAGCCGTCTAATTGTGCAGTTCCAAGAGGTGCGTCTGAAATGACCAGCACAGCTTTCTATCATTTAACCTCCACGTCCACAATAGGTGTTCTTGCCGATGGTAAGGGTAATACCGGTTCCGAACAAGAAGTTTACAACATCGCCGCAGATCTGGCCAAAGCTTACGAGTTGGCGAATTCTTTTCAGAAGCTGCCCGAAAGTAATGCAAAACATGGTGGTGCAAATTCACAGAAACAAAAAGTCTCAGTTGGCTCCAATTCTGATAAGGGTGAACCTGGAAAAGTTGATTTCGTTGACAACGCCAAAGGAAAAACGCCGCTTAATTCTAATCCAAACCATCAAAAAAATCAGAAATTCGGATCGCAATTTGGATTTTCGGGAGAGATTGTGTTTGACATAAGAGCAAGGGTCTCTAAACTCAACCAAAAGCTAGGCACTCCACATACCAGAACTTTATTTACGGATGGATCCACTACGTCAATGCCTTACCTGAGCAAAGCGGCACCACTTTCCACGAAACAGAACCCTATGCTCAAGCTTACCACAATAAATGGTCCGAAAAAGCTCAAAATCGATCTCCAATGGTCAGCGTCACTTTCGCTAGGTACCGCAGGTGATCAAATTGTCACTGCGCTGCAAACACTAGTGCAAAATGACGCAACGCACGAACCTAGAATCACAACGGTTACCGAACTGCCAATTGAAACACACAGTTTGGAATCAGGGACAATCATAAATACTACGCGAGATGCTACAAAAGTAGACACATCTTCATTTGCCTGGAACAAAACTTCATCTAGCACTCAGGAGGGCATTTCAGCCAAAACGATGCCTTTGAATAGCTTAAAGGTCAACGCGACTAATGAAACCACTATGATGCCCAATAGCTTTGTGCTCAAGCTGAAGAATAAGTGTATTAAAGAGAACAATTTGTTTCAAATGATCTCAGACTCTAATCCAGGGTTGTACTTCCGTGAAAAGCCGCATGAATTCAAAGTTCTTCCAGGGATTTCTCAAGAGAAGCCTTTCCAGACTAATAAGTTTTACTCTAATTTGTTTTTGGGGAGTCAGACGCAAACAGTCTTTGTACTTCCCTACGAAGTTTACTGGGACAAGTCAGATTTCCACGGAATGGCTGTTCAGTACTCGAATCCACTGAGAAGAGTCTTCAGTGAGGACGGATCAAATGGTGCCAAACGGTTCTATATTAACGGGCTCTTTTCGCCTGGACTTTTCATTGGGGCTACCACTTTTACGAAAGAATCGAACTTTATGGCGGTCTCGGATATGGAGCAAATGTCCGTTAATGTGAAGTTTTCTGCTACTCCCGGGAATACGAAAGACTATATCGAGTTTCCATTGGTAGAGGGAATGGGACTTGTGACTTCCATTTACCATGGTCTGTTGATTCCGAAAATCAAGGGCTTCGTCGGCTTTTCTGAACTCTTTGAGGAATCCTTTAATGGTTCAACTATCCTCAATTCCCAAAGGACCATTAAATATCGTGCTAAAGTTGGAAATGGGGAAACCTGGCTTATTTTGGTCACTGTACCACTGTCCGAAAAGGACTTTGAATTGAAAAGAGATAAAGATGAATTGATCGGGTCAAAAGCGGTTGACAAACTCATTATTCAAGTTGCCGTTGCTCCGGAGGTTTCTACAGAAGACGAAGACGTGACTTTTTTGGAAAAAATATATTACGACATTGCTGGTCAATATGCTATAGGTGCAAAAGTTCTGGGAGAGGTGAATTGTGCAAATGTGAACTATAGATTCTCATACGAGACAAAAGGTGAATCTTTGTTGGGAACCACTCTCATTTTCGCTCTTCCTCATCATTTTCAAATCTTAGACGGACAGACAAAAGCCAAATACCACGGAATCAAATTACCATCAGCGACAAAAGGTATCATGAAAGGTTTCTTAACTGATGAGCTTGTATTTTCAGACCAAATCGACACCAATGTGAATTGGTTGCCTTACGTGAAGGGTATGAATGCTGAACTCACTTATACAAAAGACCAAATCAAGTTGATACGTGATGCTGCGGTTAAAGAGTTAAAGGATATTGACATTGTGGACACACTTAAGGTGATTGAGTCCCAATACTTTTTGGGCAAAGCATTGGACAAGTATGCATACTTGATGTATGTCCTTCAAGATATCGTCCAAGACAAAGAATTAGCATCCGAGGTTCTTCTCGCTTTGCAGAATTTTTTTGAGATTTACAAGTCGGGATCTTTTAAACCAGCTTTAATTTACGATACTAAATTGAAGGGAGTGACCTCTGAAGCTGCAGCCCATTTGGATTTCGGAAGTGGGTTCTATAATGATCATAACTTCCATT
This sequence comes from Metschnikowia lunata, assembly GCA_030583235.1. NCBI lineage: Eukaryota > Fungi > Ascomycota > Pichiomycetes > Serinales > Metschnikowiaceae > Metschnikowia > Metschnikowia lunata. The sequence continues at coordinate 148,140 of JAJMHP010000004.1, read as the reverse complement.
ACGGGTATTTGATACATGCTGCTGCACTTATCGGTTACGTGGACTCCCAGAACGGTGGACACTGGGTTGCAGATAATGCAGACTTCATCAACTTGTTGGTGAGGGATGTGGCTAATCCTTCTGAGAATGATCCGTTTTTCCCCGTATCACGACTGTTTGATTGGTTTCACGGCCATTCGTGGGCAAAGGGAATTTTTGAGAGTGCAGACGGGAAAGATCAAGAATCTTCTTCTGAAGATGTGCATTTCTCGTATGCAATGAAATTGTGGGGCAGAGTTACTGGTGACAAGTCTATGGAGGCAAGAGGTGACTTGATGTTGAGTATCCAAGCCAGATCTTTCGATCTGTATTATCTTTATCAAGACGACAACAAGATTGTGCCTCAAGAAATTTTGAACAACAAGGTTCCCGGCATTCTTTTTGAAAATAAGGTCGACTACGCTACCTATTTTGGTCGCAACTTGGAGTTTATCCATGGTATTCAGATGTTGCCAATGACAGCAGCTTTGGGCCTGGTTAGAAATTCGATTTTCGCAAAACAAGAATGGGATCAAATTCTCAAGAACGTTGAAGTTCTGAATGACTTTACAGGTCTTTTGCAAGCAAACAAAGTGCTTTTCGATCCTTCATCTTCCTGGGATTTTTTCTCTGAACCAGATTTCAATTTTGGTCTTTTGAACGGGGGCCAAAGTCTTGCGTGGGCTTTAGCATTTGCTGCTCCGTTTAAGAATGAGGTTGATGGAGTTTGATATGGGGACGGTTTAAGAACTCGTATACATACATATTATAAACTCATTTTTTTCTTCTCATTATAATACCGTAAATTTCGGAGTCCCAGTTGTTCCGAGTATCGAATGCTTAGGGAAACCCCAATGTTACACAGGTTCTGCTAGATGCTAGTTTCTGAACACAAACTTCATCTTTTTGCCTTCGATTCACACTCATTTCACAATCTGAGGAGCCGCCTCTCTTAACCTTGTTCAAAACGTTAACCCGCCCCGAAGGTTCACGTTAGAGTATGCATTGAAAATTATCGAAAGTCAAGATCGATAGTGCTTGTCGGGATGGTCTCGGTAGATGTACATTAATTACTGGGTGATATCCTTGGTGGACCTGTATTCACGACTGCTATTCTGGAGCAGCATATACACAGAAAGGAGGAATTGCAGATCTTGTAGATAGGTAGCTATCCCACTTAGTGAAGTTTCTTCAATTAGGTAGAATAATCTACTTGATGGACGACAAGTGGCTAGCGGAAGAATGTTCACCCGAGACTAATATAGGCTTCGGAAGCGACTTGGGCAACCTGATCTATCAGTTACGATCTAGGATAACTTCCCTTCTGATTCAAGCTGGGGCTGACTTTCAGAAGAACAATTTGAGAAATGCAAATATTTTCTCCTCTAGATTTTCTCTAGGTTCATTATAGTGCTTGTTCGTAGGCTCTCTGGATTCAAATTAAGGGCGATGTTCATGTTCGTGCGCACGCGCAGTTCCCCGTCATGCCCCGCATTTTTCCACTTAAACGTATCAGAGAAGTATATTTGGGAAACAGTCCGTACCCATCTCCTAAAAATGTCCTTGAAATACATTGACAATGCACGAAAAATTCTTTGCATAGGAAGAAATTACGCTGCTCATATCAAAGAGCTCAACAATACTGCTCCACAACAACCATTTTTCTTCTTGAAGCCTTCGTCGTCTATATTGAAGCCCAACTCTGGGCCTTTCTTGGTCCCTCGAGGTACAATCGTACATCACGAGGTTGAGTTAGCAGTGGTTCTTAACAAAGAATTGAAAAACCTACCACTGAACTTCTCGCACGAAGATGCTTTACAGGCGATAGATGGGTATGCGCTTTCAATTGATATGACTGCTAGAAACGTTCAAGACGAAGCGAAGAGAAAAGGGTTACCGTGGTCAATTGGGAAGGGTTTCGATACGTTTTTGCCTCTTTCGGAATTTATTCCGAAGAACAATATCTCAGATCCATACAAAGCACGTTTAAGATTAGCAGTTAATGGTGAATTGAAGCAAGATGATACCACCGATCTCATGATCTTTCCAATCCACAAGATCTTGAGTCACATGTCTTCGATCATGACCCTAGAGAAAGGTGATTTGATCTTGACGGGTACTCCAAAGGGTGTAGGCCCAGTGAAGGCTGGAGACCATGTCTGTGCCTCTTTGATAATCGACGAGCAAACAGTGGCCAAAATAGAACTTGACTGTGTCGAAAAAGATGGGCCTTACATCTTCAAGGAAACATGAGAATTTAGCCCGTAGCGGTTCAAACCAATGAACAGTATTCACTAATCTTCCACTAAAATTTAACCCAGAGATCAATTTTGGTAACGAATCTAACTATATAAATATTCCTTCCTTTGGAGGCACGTATTGCCTAAGCACTATCTTAGCCTCACTCATAACCCGATGAGACTGTTCATCCATGGAATAACTCTGCGCGTAAACGACTTGCCTGATGCCGCTCTGTACAATTTTAATTGAGCAAGTGAGACAGGGACAGGTATTGCAGTATAAGATTGACTTTTCACCAGCAGTTCTCTCTCTGCCTGCCTCCAAAAGAGCATTCTCTTCTGCATGTAAACAGAGACACGTGGAAAGTGCTGCTCCACTACCTTGCCCTTGATTGCATCGTGGACACCCCCCTTCGTTGCAGTTGGTGAGATTTCTCGGTGTACCGTTATAGCCCGTGGCCACCACTCTATTATCCTTCACAATTACACAGCCCACTCTTCGCTTCATACAATTTGATCTTAAGGCAGCCAAATCAGCTAGACGCATAAAATAAGCGTCCCATGTGGGACGTAGTCTTTCAGGGTTAAGCAAGTCGAGCTCGCTTAGCTTGATATAAAGACTTTTGATCGAAGTTGTGGTATTGATAACTTTTATATGTGCCTGGTTGTTAATCTCAATGAGTGGATTTCCTGGGTTGAACAAAAGCTCGTCGGACCTTTTTATAAAGTCCTCCGACCCTATTGGAAGCTCTTTCTGTTTCAAACAGTATCGTTGGTATCTCAAGTACACCGGGGCATCGATTGCAATATGAAGGAAAAACGGACGCTTCTGTAGTTTTTGAAGCATTGCCGCATCATCAATATGCGAAATAACGTAATTGGTTCTCCACTTACTGGTGACATCATCCAAGAGCGAATCAAAATTGTCATATTCGATGGCCTCTAGTTCGCGAGCTAATGGTGCTTCATTTTGTTGACTTCCATGGCGTTTAACTGATATAAGCTTGAACCCTTGAAATGTGAGATACCTTGCCACTTCTGTTTTCCCCGCAGAAAGTGTACCAGAGATGGCGATCAACATTGAAGCTAGAGCTGAAAACAATTGGGTAGATTATGCACTTTGCTCGTATTCTCTCGATCTGTTTGTTAAACGGTGCTACAGATCTCATCGAGATGTATCGATCGCGAAATGGATTGGATGTGGACGCGTTCCATGAATATTCGCACCCGGTTTCATTTAAACAAGGCCGAGCAACGAGATTTACAGAAAGAAGAGTACTCTTGGTGCAGGTGAACAAGAGTTGGAAAATATTGACGCGGGGTGGACTTGCGCTCTTCGAAAGGAAGAACCTGGTCAATTTTTCTCTTTTGGGCACTTTTGTGTGGCTCAGCAGCACAGTAGACAAGAAGGTTGTTTGCATTAGCAGCTGAAGCAGGTAACCCACGCCGCCGCGCCAAAACCGCAAATCGGTCCCCCGCATAAATAAAATCAGTACAGCTGCGCCGAAAACTGGAATCAGAACCCAATTACTTTCGGGACATATGTTAAGAGCAGAGATCAATTTTGTCATATTTTACAGTTGATTCTACCTAAAACATGATAGTCCTTCGGCTCCTTTTGAGTCTAGTGCTCATATCATTAGCGTCAGCTGGCAAGGAACAGCTTATCAGGGGCTCCGGTTATTGTTCTACTTATGATAATTGTGGCAAAAGATCCGTTTTCGGCGCGTCATTGCCATGTGTAAATAATACCAAAGCAGTTATGCCGTCACAAGAGTCTGTGGATATTATCACCAGGGTATGTGGTCCTAATTTTCCTACTGAAAATGGTGTATGTTGCTCTTACGATCAACTTGTTAGCCTTGAACTGAATTTGAAAAAGGCAGCCCCGTTGATTGGCTCATGTCCTGCCTGTCAAAAGAATTTTCAGGACTTTTTCTGCAAGTTTGTATGCCTGTCCGATCAATCTACTTTTGTTGAAATCACCAAGAGTCAACCAGCAATAGATACACAACTTGACATTGTGACTGAAATGACACTTTACACGGACCCAGAGTACGCCGAAAAGCTTTTTGAATCATGTAAGAACATAAAATTTTCGGCTACAAATGGCTACGCAATGGATTTGATCGGAGGGGGGGCCAAGAACTACTCACAGTTTCTCAAGTTCTTGGGCGATGAGAAACCTTTATTAGGAGGATCACCCTTTCAAATCAATCACCAATTTGAGTTGTCTCAAGAATTAAAACCCGGGTTGAAACTAAATAAGGAGAATACCTTTTCCTGTGACGATGCAGTCTACAAGTGCGCCTGCTCAGATTGTCCTCAGTCATGCCCAATTCTTCCTGAATTCAAACCTTTCAATTCCAGATGCGAGATTGCGGGCGTACCGTGTTTTTCGGCCTTTGTAGCAGTAATTTGGGTTACCATATTTGCTTTAATCGGTGTCTATCACATGCGTTTTGTAAACACAAAGGTCCAACAGTTGAGCGAATTGAATAGGCTTTTGGAGGAAGACGAGAGCAATCTAGATGACTTGAACCAATTAAGTGAAGAAGTTTCAGATCCACTAGTAGAGTCTCGAACTAATCTGTCTTACTTCAAGGTAAGTTTCTACTATGAATCCGTTCGCCAGGCTTTTCTTTCTTTGATCGAAGCAGAACTAAAGAGGTTGGCATATTTTTGTGCATTTAACCCGATAAAGACCATAATTTTGTCTTTGTGGTTGGGCTTGCTTGCATGCTCTGGTATTCGGAAGATTGAGTGGGAGTCAGATCCAATCAAGCTCTGGGTCAGCGAAAGTGAGCCAGCTTTAAAGAACCTTCGATACTTCGAGGAAAACTTTGGTGAATGGTACAGAATTGAGCAGATTATTATAAGCAACAAAAATGCTTCGGAACCCGTACTCAACTGGGAAACATTAAAATGGTGGTTTGACAAGGAAGCGCAACTTCAAGAATTCACGATCGAAAACGACAGAAAGGTTTCTTTAAATGATTTTTGTTTCAAGCCTTTAGGCGAAACTTGTGCCATAGAATCATTTACCCAATACTTTCAAGGTGATTTAAAAAATTTAAATGAGGCAAACTGGGCTCAAGAATTGATGTCTTGTACCCTTTCGCCCGTCAATTGTCTACCCACTTTTCAGCAGCCTCTCAGACCAAACATTCTTTTCTCCGGAGATGATCCTTTGAAGGCAAGAGCTGTTATCGTGACTCTACTTCTCAATAATAACCTGACTGATGTTGGGTATACCGCACTGGCAAAAGTGTATGAGAAAGAGCTACAGAAGTGGGTAAAAAGAATATCCCTTGAAAAACCAGATCTTCACATTGCGTTTAGCACAGAAATATCATTGGAGGAAGAGTTGAACCAATCTTCAAACACTGATGTTAATGTCATTTTCCTCTCATACTTTGCCATGTTTATTTACGTTTCGGTGGCTCTCGGTGGCAAAATACCAACTTCGCTAAGAAAAGATAACTTTGTTTCCACAAGGTTCCAACTTGGATTGGCAGGTGTCCTAATTATTGCCTTTGCAGTATGCGCATCTGCCGGTTTGTGTGCTTACATGGGTATCAGATCTACACTCATAATCGCTGAAGTCATACCGTTTTTGGTGCTCGCAGTCGGAGTTGATAATATCTTCTTGATCATCCATGAGCTCGAAGCGGTATCTACATCATACGCAATATCTGGAAGTTCCCCGCCAGTTGAAGCGCGTGTTTCCGAAACTATCGCGTCCATTGGTCCTTCATGTTTCATGAGTTTCGTGTTACAGGCTTCTATGTTTCTCTTGTCATCCACGGTAAAGATGCCAGCAGTCAGAAACTTTGCACTCTATTCTACTGGTGCTATATTGATTAACTTCATTTTGCAAATGACTTTGTTTGTTCTGATTATGTCAATCGATCAGAGAAGAATTGAAGATAGGAGGCTAGATTTCGCCCCTTGGGTGCAAGTAGACGCTGGGCTTTCCTTGGATGAAGACAGAAAGGAATATATCGAGTATAACCTAACGCTGTTTATGCGTGATTCTTACAGCCCATGGCTTTTGAAAGCATCTAACAAGCGAAAGGTGTTGGGCTTCTTTTTGCTCTGGCTTGGTGTTTCCTTGAGTTTGCTTCCCAACATCACCCTTGGTCTTGATCAGCGCTTAGCTATTCCTTCTGGATCATATTTGGTCGAGTACTTCAATTCAGTTTACGAGTACCTAAATGTTGGCCCTCCGATCTTTTTTGTTGTGAAAGATTTGGACGTCAGAAAGAGAGAGAACCAACAAAAGTTGTGCGGGAAGTTTTCAACATGTGAAGAGTTTTCTGTGGCGAATGTCTTGGAGCAAGAGTACAAACGAGGTGAACTATCGTCCATCGCAGAGCCAGCTTCTAATTGGCTTGACACTTTTCTCAATTGGTTGAATCCCGATCTTGATCAATGTTGCCGGTTCAAAAGATCTGCACTCGGTGTAGAGTTCTGTTCTCCTTTTGCATCACCCCGTCAATGTTTACCATGCTTTCTTGATCATGATCCCCCGTACAACATTCTGATGGAAGGTCTTCCCACTGATGAAGAATTCATGAAGCTTTTCAATCAGTGGATACTGGAACCAAGCGAACCTTGTCCACTCGGAGGCAAGGCGCCTTACGGTACATCGGTGAGCTATAGCCGCGATATGATCAGGAGCAGTTATTTGCGCTCAAGCCACAAGCCTTTAAAGTCTCAGAAGGATTTCATAATGGCGTATGAAAATGCATTGAGGATAGTCGAAGAAATACGCCAGACCTCACTTGATGGAACGGAAGTTTTTGCCTTCTCGCCATTTTATGTTTTTTTCGTCCAATATCAAACGATTATTAAGCTCACCTTCGTTTTGCTTATGATTGCGGCACTCATCATTCTCTTAGTGAGTACCTTTCTTTTGGGCCTGTTCCGAACTGCTTTGCTTTCAACAGGAACAGTAGCGGCAGTGGTTGCAAATATTGGTGGCGTTATGTCCCTATGGAACATCTCACTCAATGCAGTCAGTTTAGTGAATATTATCATTTGTGTTGGCTTGGCCGTGGAATTCACGGTGCATCTCACAAAAGCATATTTGTCGGCTAGGAAATCAACGATCGAGGATACTTATACTGAGTTTATGACCTTGGACATTGAGGGTGACTATAAAAATACCAGGACAATCTGGGCTGCAAAAGCTCTCGGGAGAGTCGGTGGGCCTTTGCTTGGAGGAATCACAATCACAAAGTTAATTGGTATCATCGTTCTTGCTTACGCGCAGTCTCAAATATTCGAGGTCTTCTACTTCAGAATGTGGCTTTCTTTAGTTGCCATTGCATCCATGCACGCCCTTATGCTTCTACCGGTCTTATTAAGTATGTTTGGCGAGGCATGAATTGAAGGCGCATAATCAGAATTAACAGAGTTGACAATGCCGACGTTTTCGCACGAAGCAACCAAAGGGCTGGAGGCTGCTGGCTTCCAGAAGCAGGAATCGCAACTCTTGTCTGCTTGCGACAAACCAGCTTCGGAATAGGCCAGGAGACTGTTTGGGACAAGCGATATGCAGGCTATTATGGTTGAATTTGGCGAGTCGGTACCCATAACTGCAGGAGCAAATCCTGCGTTGAGTTCCTCACTACTCTCCCTCGTAAAGAGAACACCAGCACAACTTACCCCGAAAAACATTTTTCTGAATAGCTACAATCTGATATAATCAAGTGATGTCTTCAACATTCACGTTCAATTGGTATGTCCGAAAATTTTTCCCGGAGACTTGTTATCACAGCATTGAAGCTTAGAGTTTCTTCGTGATGATTTAATTGACTCATTAAACCTTCTTTCAAATTTTGCTTGCTGTTCTGCTTTCCACTGGTGTGACTAAATAGTGTGTTAAATTACGCTGCTCCACTTGTAAGAACAAACTTTTTAATGTGACCTTGATGTATATCGTGTTGACAGCTTCGAGCTACAACTGCTCATGATCCTACTTTGTTTACATGAAAAGTGAAGCACGGTCAAAATACGCGAGAGCTCTAAAAGGCAATAGAAGAGGTTTTTGCTCAGATGCAGTGGTTAAAAATTTAAAAGTCAACGAAATGTACTAACGTATAAGGCCCTCAGGCCCCAAGGAAGTCATCGTCACTGGTACTTTCGACAAGTGGAACAAGAGTCTCCCATTAGTCAAACAAGCAGATGGATCCTTTGAGTTGACTGTGCCCTTCCCTAAAGATACAGAGGTGCTTTACAAGTACGTTGTTGACGGCGAGTGGCTCACTAATCCTGCTCAATCGATCAGTACGGATGAGAACGGAATTGAAAACAATATCTTAACTCCTGACCACTTGTTTACTTATGAAGCCCAATCCAAGAGCCCAGAGTCTGGTGGCCTTGCTGTTATTCCCGGCTCCCTCAACACCTCTGTGATGCCTTCATCTCAGGCTCAACAGAAGACCTTAGGTGAGCCCGGTATCTTCATTCCAAAAGATGAAGAGAACTTGAAAGCATTTACTGCATACGAGAACACAGACCGTGATTTGAACAGTAAGTCGAACGATGCTGTTGACTCCAAGAAAGAATTGTCTTCTGAAGATAAGAAGAAACAAAAGAAAAAATTGAAAAGAACAAAGTACAAGCTCAACAAGAAGGCCAAGGCCAGTCAAGCTAAGGATGCTTCTTCCTCAGACAGCTCTGAGTCTTCCCCCGTACCGGAAGGTGAAACTTCGAAAGATGGAGTCATTGCGTCTGCTACTGCTGCGGCTAAGGAAGCTTTTGGCTTGTCCGACAAGAAAGAGGATGGCAGTAAATCAAGTGCCACTACTTCTGCAACTGAGGCCTCAAAGGACGATTTGGAGCAGCCATCGAAGAAGGAGGCCACTCCAAAGGCCCCTTACAGTCTTTCTGAAAAGGACTTGGCCGAGTCCATTATTGTTGTGCCTACTGAAGCCGGAGATATTTCGGAATCTACCGCGGTTGAAGACGACAAGGAGCCAGCTCCTTACGCCTACAATGAGAAAGATCTTACCGGGGCAAAGATTGCAGCCATTCCAAGTGGAATGAAAGAAAGTGAAAAGAAGCCAGCTGGCAACAAGGATAACTCCAAGTCGGCTGAGCCTGTCGTTGGTGATAAGAAACCTGCTCCATATGCACTCACCAAGAATGAGCTTGCTCAACCAGAAGTTGTGCCAGCCGGCTCTAAAGCCACAGACCTGAAGCCACAAGAGGAAAAGGCCAGAAGCACTCTTGACCCTACAGTCATCGGCGTTGTTGGAGCCTCCGCTGGCATTGAGAGTGAAAAGGAATCCAAATCTCCAGATGCTGTTGCCAAGAAGATTTCTGACGAAAAGCCCGTGGAACGCTCCGTTCAGCCAGCTATTATCGAGCCAATTGTGCCTGTGGAGACGGAATCTTTCAAATCTGGTGTGACTTCAAACACCAGCGATGCTTACAATGTCCCCGGTTCCAAAAAATCGAAGGAAGTCACTGCCTTGCCAGTGAAGGACGAGAAGTTTGTTCAAGAGGAAGAGATCATCATTGCACAGGGAGGCCATGATGTGAAGGAAATTGAGGAACAAATTGCTGCTGCTGTTGATGGGCCTGTCAGTGTTGAAGAACTTCAACCAACTGTCTCAGAAGCAAAGGATTTGGCGGAGGAAGCGCACATTCCTCGTGATGAGATCAAGGTCGCGCCAATTCCTGCGAAACAGAAGAAGTCTTCTTCGTCGAAAAAGTCGTCCTCCAACGGTAAATCTTCGAACGCAGATGGTAAAGAGAAGAAGAAGGGCTTGTTTGCAAAGATGAAGAAAATTTTCAAGTGAAGACAAAGAGAATCTCTTCACTGTGCGGACAAGTCTTTACACTATCGTTGACACCTGAGTGCAGGGGCACTCCCGATCACCTGACGACGACGACCGTTAGTCTCAACATCTCATAATCATTTACAGACGATCTCTATAATTGTTTCCTTGTTTCCAAATAGTTAAAGTAATACTATACCTAATCAAATAAAGCGTGCTTCTGGCATTTGTACTTCCGTTGCGACTAGGATCTTAGAAAAGAAAATCATCTTTTATTATGCTATGATACAATGTCCATAAATGACAATCAAAAAATCCTACCCAGGATGCTTGATGAACTCGCGTGTCTTCATATACTCAGCGTGCCTCGAACTGTACCATTCTTCTGGTTCTAGCCTTGTATATCACTCTGTGGCCACATTCTTTACATCTGATGGCATCACTCTTACCCAACGAAAAGCTGGCACCACATTGGGCACAGTTATACTTCACGCCCAAAGACTTGGTAGTAACATGACCATGGGCAGCATGAGAAATCGACGCCGGGGCACTGAAACCTTCTCTTTGAGGTGACGACATGTTGTGATGAGTGAAAGGGTGACGCTTCGGTATCGGGAGCTTCTTTTATTTTTTCTGTCTTTTCAGCAGACACCAGAGATTATGTGCAGGCAGACATTAAATTAATCACCGCATTTTCAAGAACTTTAAACAATAAATCAGCCTTAAAGATGGGTTTAAGGCTAATTATGTGTGAGGTTACCGTTTCTGTATTGCACCATAAGCGCTTAAAATCAGAGGAATTGAAATGAACCTCTTTTCAGCACACTACCGCTCGCTGCGGCGAACCACGTCGTGAAGTAGTTCTAGAATGAGATGCAACAACTTAAGATTTCTTGGCATAGATAGTCGAGCCAAATCACCATCCAGTTTATTCATACAAGATTGCAGACACACACAATGCCAAAAGCAATACTTTATTACAAACCAGAACGAGGTTGTCCCAAGAGCGGCACATCAGTGCGTGTGGGTCCGCCTTGGCAATTCATAGGATCCGCGATGCAGAATTCGCGTCCTCAGCATATCCAAACTTCCAAACAAGCCAAACAGAATAGACTATCACCGTGACAAAGTCCCATTGCGTCATCTCATAACTCTGAGTTTGAGAAACAAAAGACTTGGCAGCAGCCCGAACAAGTACACATGCTATTGCGAGCGCTAACTTCGCATGCTCTTTTATACCTGTTCTAGATACCTCTGCCCATGTGGTGATAGTAGCATCCCGAGTACTCAACAAAAGCTTCTGTTATCGCTCGCACCACGAAGCCTTCATAAGCTTCCCGATTTGCTTTTTTGTCCAAATTGTCATGTTCCAAAGTGTACAAATTGTTGTGATGTGACTGTTGTCTGCAAGTACTGCGCCAACTGCATGCTGGACTACACCGAATCCCCCGGCACTATTAGGTGTTCCAAGAACTGTTTTGAGTGTCCAGACTGTGTTTCTCCTCTTGTTGTATCAATTCACGAGGCCGGGGATTCAAGAACGCCAGGAAAACAGTTTCGCTTCTCATGTGTTTTCTGTTCTTACTTGTACAGCACTAAGATCGTGACCAAACCGGCACCATTGATAACGATCTTGAAAAATGAACTACCTGCGCAGTTTCAAACACTCCATGAAAAGTACTCATTGTCTCACAAGCTCAACCTGTTGAAGACCATTGGTGAAAGACCCCTGAAATCTAACCTCTCTCGAAGTACACTCATGAAAATGAAGCAAATGGACATTAATACGTCTGGCTTAGATGATATAAGCGACGTAGAAAAAATCTCCTTGAAACTAAGCGAGTTTTCTCCACAGCCAGTTGATATTGACGCGGATTTTGTACCTCGAGAACGCCTCCTTGTCCCACAAGCCTCACACTTAGCGTCTAAATCCGCATACTCTTGCCATACATGTGGCGCTGTCTTGTTATCACCTATTTCTGACGCACGACTGATGAAATACTTGGACAAACAAGTCGCGGTTGACGTGATGCCTTTGATCTCAGCCAATGTATGCCCTCGCTCTGAATCAGACTCCCCTAAATTTGCACCAGGTTTGGACACTTCGTGTGTATTGAACATTGTCAATCCCATGCTTCTGCCCATGAATGTCACGGTATCCACCCTCGAAACCATACCTTCAGAAATATCGGGAACACAACACCAAGTATCGCTTTGCTTACCGATTGTAAAAATCGATCTACCTGCGAGACGGGACAAAGCCAATGTCTTGGACCCTGTTCCGACTGTGTTCTTGACAGAAGCCACACAAACGTCTAGAGCGGAAATTTTGACCAGAACTATAAGGAGAGAGAGTGCTCGACGAAATATGGATATCGATGAACCATTTGTCGAGAAAGGTGCGAATTGGGTCAGTATTCCGTTCACTATAACATTGCTCAATGGCAGTGATGAAACCGCATCAATGCACTCATTGACTGCTAACATAAATCCAAATGGACTCACACCCACAACGCTCAGAGTACCATTTTACATAACAGTGGAGTCCCGGGTGCCCTCTCAGTGGACCGCCAAGGATAAGCGAGGACTTAAGTATGGGTTCTGGGTTATATGTGACATATGATGAGAAAGTCACGAGGAAGAGACTCAAAAATCCATTATTAAAAGACCGCTAACAGCAGCTAAGTGACGCGTCGTGAGCGCGTCGTTGCTTTCGTTGGCGGGTGGTGACTCTGTGGGAACACCCAGGCTTCTTTCTCCATCATCAAGATCCTCGATTTCGTCATTAAACTGATCAAATATAGATATCTCTGCATTCTCCGATGCTGGGCCGTGTATGCCATTAATTTCCAGTGGCCCACCTTCAGCTATTCTTTGCGCGTTTGCTCTCAAGACAGCCTCCAGAATGAAAAGCCGAATGTATTCAGCTGAAAGAGCCACAGTAGAAGATGTGACGCGGGTGTCCTCTTTGACAAACGAAACCTCGCTGAATATCCGAGCTATTATGCTGGGCGAAACCATGAAGATGCGTGTGCGTAATGGTTGGAAATAAAGCGTTAATGTTTCTGAATGTGTTCGATGAACACGCGTTTCTGCCGCGGCCTATTTCGTTGCGAAGCTTCTCGCGGGACAAAGTTCACTTCACATTTTCTGTTGGATTAGGACAAAGTATACTTATCAAAAGAAGAAACTATGCAATTGACGTAAGTAATTTTATTAGTCATCTACATATACCTCAGTCCGAATAAATACCCTAATTCCCAGCTTTGCGGAGCAACGTGGGGTACTACTTAAATTGAGTTCAAATGGAACTCAGACTACGATAGAATTTGGCATGCACGAGTCTATCACCTGTGGATGTATTAGTTTTCGTAGATACCCACAATAAAATGCACAAAGACCGCCAGCAAGAAAAAATCCAGCAAGCTTTAATCAGCACACAGGTAACTGGGGTCTTAGTTCCCCAGAACTCCGAGAGGAAGGGCTAGAGCGACGACGTCCCTGAATAAAAAACATGTTTGGCAATAGCTTCATAGAAATCTTTGAGAAACGTTATTTGCTCGATTTACACCCTTCTTTTGTCAGCTCATCGTCAGTATCTTCCGTGTCGCTCCTAACATCTTCAGCATTCTGACCCCTTATGACCCTGAGAATGACTTTGCCAATCATGTACAACCAAATAAGAGAAATGATTTGTAATCCCCCCAACAAACTCAAAAACCCATTTATAACATAGGAGTTCCAGCACCGTTTCTGGACCAATCCAGGAACACAGATGCTGTCCAGCATTAAATCAGTAGATCTGTGCCACGCAATGTAAAAAAGATAATTATAAACACCATGTCTCAAAAGAATCCATGATAGCACAAAAAGCCCGAACGTAGCATCACAAGCGCGGGCATAACTTGTGTACTTTAAGATCTTGGCTGTGGACAATAGGATGTCGACGGAATCCATGATGTTTAGAATAAGGTTTCCGATCCTACCATAGTAGTAGTAGTACGATCCTATAACCAATGAGCATGTGACGATATGATGAGTGAACATTTGCACGTAGTCCTTTCTTCGTTCCTCGATGTTCAACGTGACAAGCTGATGTAGCCAAAAAGCAATTGATATGAGGTAATACTTTTTAAAAAGACCGGTCATTTTGTAATGCGGCCATCCAACGAAAATGTTATCGATATTTTTCCAATATGGGGAGTTATAATAAAGATATGAGCCCAAGGCGAAAGAGAAGCAGTAGTATACCACCGACCAGCTCTGCTCTGCAAAACGCACCCGAGCCTTCCGTGACAGCACAGAAAAGCAATGCTTTGCAATCGGGTCGAATAGATATTGCATTAGCACTGCTCGCATAAACGTGAGAAGAACTACCCAATACACGACGTGGTATGTGTCGTTGATGCCAATGTCGTAATAGCTCCCTCCTTCGCGCCATTCGCTATGGTATTGTAAATGCAAGAAGCGTGATGCATATTTGTGCACAAGTGGAAAAGCTCGAGAGCCAAAGAAGTCTCCAATATATAGAGCAGCCAACAAGTTTCGTGTTATCAGGATTTGGTGCCTGTTGATGAACTCAACCACTGGGCCCTGTTGAGACAGCATTGGCGCGGTGATCGACACGTGTTTCCGACGTGGTTCTGAAAGTATAGAGAAAAAGAACTGAATTAGAAAAGGCGACGACACCGACGTGTCAGGGTAAAGAAAAGAAGGCTATCCGTCTCGCCTAAGATATCTGGCTTGCGTATCGAGATTAAATTGAGAGAAAAGGCACCTTCGGATTTTTTTTTTCGTAAATTACTATTCCTGGAATGCGAGACTATTTTTTTTTTTCTTTTTTTTTTTTTTTTTTGA